>PNEQ01062946.1:0-25790 GCA_003012365.1 Medauroidea extradentata
TAAAGTGGTATCGAACAGAAAAATAAAACCCATCCACTCCTTTTTATTTCATGCCACCACTTGGAAATAAATCATCTTTAATGTACTTCACTTGAAAACTAACTTGACCGAACAAAAATTTTTTTTTACGTAGGACTCCTTATTAAAAATATTTCTAAAGACGTTAATAGTAGTCCTATGTAAAAAAATTGTAAGGTTAGATTTTAGGTTATGTTAGGTTAAAATAGGTTTGAAAAGGTTAGGTTACCCAACCTAATCTACCCTAAACTTAATCTAAACCTAACCTAACAATATATTTTATGTAGGACTACTACGACCGTGTCTAAAGACATATATCAACAGTAAACTATACATCAGCAATAGTTTGGCCGGTACACAACGTGAATTGTAAACATTAACCTGTAAAACCAATAATTTCGCACGATGAGTAGTGATTCTAAGTTCATTAATAAAATGTTTCTCCAATGGTGGAAAGTAGACATACGTAAAGAAAATTATAGTTTACTTACTTTGAAATGTTTATTTTTATTGCAAGGAATTCGCTACCAGCATGTACAAACGTATTTGATGCGCACATTTTACTTACGATAAAACATTGGGGGAAAAAAGTATTCCTCCATTTTGTAATTACGATACATAAATGCAGGAATTTCTTTGATATTCCACTGGTACGAACGTTAACAATTCACAACAAATTATGAACCCAAATAGAAACAAAGACTACGTATTTCGGCCATGATAAAATTACTAAAACAGTACAGTTTAACCAACAATCGCCATAAAAAGTTTTTTGTGATTTCACGTAATTAAATTTTGTTTAAATCTTCGAATTTTTTTGTTGTAACTTGAGATAGCACTTATAAGCAATTTGGAAGACGAATTAAAAAAAAATTGGAAAATTGAAAATTAAATCAAACCAATTTGGAAAACGAATTAAAAATAAAATGGAAAACTGAAAATTATATAATTGCTTTAAATATAAAATTATTTTCGTGAAATTACGGTAACACAAAATTTTATATATATTATTCATATATATGCTTTGCCGTGAAAACAATGCGAGACGAAAAAAAAAAAAAAAAAAAAAAGCACGAAATCTGTGCATCATTCACCTTTGGTGAACTCAAAAGTTATCATTATTATACACAAGTTAATATAGCAAGTATAGCGATAAAAAAAATTGCGTCGTATTCACCAGTCATGGCATAATATTCTGTAATAATTTCATTATTTACCGTGAGCTGTATAAAAAGTTATTAGGGGGGGACATACAGACATACATACATACAGACTTACAGACATACAGACAGACAGACAGACGCGCGATCTCATAAGCCTATCTTTCCTAGAGGAAAGTAGGCTAAAAATACCAAAATTTCTCTTTCTAAGAGAAACGAAAAATTTAGTACAGTTACTGATCACAGTAACCAAGGTTTTTCTTTGACTTCCGTGCGTCATAGCACACTGATGAGTACACAAATACAATATTACATGACATATTAAAAATTGAACTTATTAAAATTTTACAATTATTTTACAGAATATTAAGACTTTAAATATATACAATATGACTTTAAATTAAATTTAGCATCGATAACAAAATAAATTAATAAAGTTCATCAAATAAATTAATTATATAAATTATGAACATTTAATTTAGAAAAACAATTAATTAAAATTTAGGTGGACTACTGTAGACATACTACACATTTGATAAAGATTTATTCGCAACACATTCACACGTACTAGAATTTTTAATTCCTCTAGTGTCGAGTGGCATGTTTACAAGCCCATACTAGGTTGTATCGTTTATATCATAAATGATCCGATTTAATATCAGTTACTTCAATCAATGCCATATACAGTACTTAAACATTCCTCTTACATAT
This sequence comes from Medauroidea extradentata, assembly GCA_003012365.1. Lineage (NCBI taxonomy): Eukaryota > Metazoa > Arthropoda > Insecta > Phasmatodea > Phasmatidae > Medauroidea > Medauroidea extradentata. The sequence goes on from PNEQ01062946.1 coordinate 1,890, forward strand.
GTTCGGAATAATTTATAATAATTATACAATTTTATTTAGTGCCATTTGTAATGACTGTTCTTGGCAATGTTTCTAGGTCGCATACATGTCCATAGTTTTCATTGAATAATGTCATTTAGATTTAATGTATATATATATATATATATATATATACACATATATACATACAGTACAATAAAACTAATAACCTATTTCTTATAAGACAAACAGATTTTTTCTGCCACAGACCTGTAGCAAAAAATATATAGATATATGTCGTACGAAAATAAAACATCACCCACTGAAAATTAAATATTTCCCACTGAAGCTGATCTAAATTAAATTGTTTTATTAATAATTACTAGAAGTGCACATGTTCACGACTAGTAGAAGCATTATTGGGCTTCGAATGGGACGGTGTTCTCAGTGGGCCTCCGGGCTCGGCGCACGTCGGCCATAATTTCGCCAAAAAGAAATTCTATTAGCAGATGTTTATTTATATAGCACTGGGTGGTAGTAGGATTTGCTTTCGAATGAAAAATTAAAAACTGCATTTATAAAAATAAGGGAACGAAATCACAGAATGTAATTTTAGTACGATAATGTCCAGGACTCTATTACTACCAAATTTCGGAAATATTCATATTTTAATTTTAAAATAATTTTACTCTCCGAAAACATCTGCACGAGTTGTTTACAGATGTTAGAATTATTTTATAATTAAAACGCAAATATTTTTGAATCTCGGTTATTATAGTCCTAGATATTATGGTACTAAAAATTATGTAAATTACTGTTTTCAATTGCTATGAACTTTGTGGTTTCAATCCCTTATTTTTCTAAATACCGTTTTTAATTTATTGCTCGAAAGCAAATCATACAACCGTCCAGTGCTGTATAAACATACGTTCGCTAGTAAAATACCTACAAGGGAAATGTAATTTTATTTAAATATATGAATAGTTTAGATTTTATTGACGATTGAATATTCCAGTCGTTCGCTCGACACCTTAACTTTCCATATCCCTTAAAGCACATGGGTCAAGCCTCATCCTCAATCTGGCTAGATGACGCCGAGGACTTATAAGCCTCGTTCTCAAAAATTGACTAGGTGACGCCAAGGACTAACAAGTCTCTTCCTCAAGGTGGATAGATAACGTCAAGGACTAACATGCGTTGTCGTCAACAATTAAATGACGCATTTTGACTCTCTTAGCCAATTAAGTTGTCACTGAACATTAGATGACCTAGTGAGAAGCAAAAAAAATTAATTTATTGTTTCTTAATCTCTTTCATATTTAATTTCATTTTACTTAATTTTCTTGCATATGTTTTATTATTTAGAAAATCTCAAGTATTTTATAATAGTATTCTTATTAAAAATCATATTGAAATTTATTCTTTAGCTTGATTCTAAATTGTCACAATGCTAAAATTCTGTGTTTTATGTTTTTCTTCTCATCCATTCTCAAATTAGGTAGTTCAGTTTATTTTAGTTTATAATCTTAAAGGATGTAACTATCCGGTAAATAAAGTCTTTACAGTTAGCATCGTGGTGGTCTAGATATTTCTGTAAAATCTCTCAGATAGAGTGCTAGTAGATTCCTTTGTGGGTAGTGTACCGATAGTGCGCGCAGGCCGATGTCCCTACAGATAGGTTGTTGGCGGTTGAAGGGTGTGGTGATGGATGTGTCCGTGTCGCCGGGCGGTCGTGCGCTGTGGGTCCTTCTGGTACCTTCGACGTGCGGTGACCATCCGGGGATACTGGACGCCTATGTCGACACTTCCCTGCTCCCCTGTCCCACATTAACATAGGTAGTAGGGCAGACAAACGGGCAGGGTTGCATAGAACAGCTGATTCTAATCGTGCCAGTCCAGGTTATTGTTCTTGACAGTCTTTTTCCCCTCCCCCCACTTCGTGACGACAAACAACGCTGACTAGCGCGAACCTCTGTGACAGAGAGAGTGAATGTCTCGCCAGTCGGGAATGATCAACACGTGGTTGTTGAGTAAATGCGGAATGTTCCAGAGACGCGATCATGGGTTATATATATCGGCTATGGCTTGGCAAACTTTGGTTTAGCCGAGCTTTTTATTTCTTAGAATTTTTCGAGCTTTTGTTTTCCTGCAAACTTTTAAACGTTTTTATGAGCTTTTAAAATTTGGCGAACATGGCGATGCTCTGGTAGGCTAGTCGAAGGACTAAGTGCTCGCTGTAATGCCAGGTGGCAGGTTAGGTTTTGTGAATTTTCCCTTTGATTACATTGTGTTTGAAGTAATAGATTCGTGAATTAGTACGGAATTGAGTAGTATGCCGCTAGTAAGAGAAGACCAACCTTCGCGAGTAGCCATGAGATTGGATGAGATATTGCGGGATGAGGACATCAAAATCATAAGTATTCTTTTTATTGATAGTTGTTACTTCTTTAATTAATTTTCTCGGTCGATTCTTATTACAATAGTCGTAGATTTTAAGCTAGTATTTCCTTCTGGCCACTACGATCTTTGTTGACTCCATGTTTCATTATAACGCAATGACGTTGATCTTAATTATTGTATTTAACTGGCACTCCTTCCTTATGAATAATTTCAAGTCAGATCTAATAACGTAATCTCTGTCTATCAGGTACTAACGTATTTTTGTAACTTCATGCTTTAAAGTATTTTCCAACACTTATTTTTGAATACCGATAATATAATATTTTTGTAAGATTTTTTTCAATTCGTTGGTTATTAAACTTCCATTAATCGAATTAATCTTTAATTTCAGTACTTTCGATTAGCGGACACTTTAAAATTCATTTATAGATCCTAAACATAAATACAATGTTAACTTAATTGGGCTGCCTAACTTTGGTGTATCTTGAGCTGTCATGAAAGTTGATCGTGTAAGGCAGATATATGCACACTGTAAGACAGGAGACATAACACTTTGTGGCGGTCTAGGCCTGTGTTTCCGTCAGGTCACCTCTCCCTTTACAGCCAAGCGAGTCCATTCAGTATATAAATGAGTTTGTTAATTCTCATGATCTACTAAACCTCAAGTATTTAATTAATAGTAGACTACAAGGTGGAAGTCTTTTCTTAAAATTTTAGTTTTTCTTCAAAAAGTTTAATACACGAAGAACTACGTATTTAATTTCCCCCAAAGTCTTGATTATTAATTACACATTTTACTTTTCATGTTATTTATGGATTACTTTAACTTACCTCTATAGTTCAGTCCATTTATTATGTCTTATTGTTAATAATTTATTTGTCCACCTCATATTCTAACAGTAGCGGTAATAAGTTACACACGCTTCCCCACACCAAATTTATAATATATAACTGTTTCAGCTGTTACTAAATATTTTACACAGTTTTGAAGATAATGTAGTTCTCATTTAGATTTATTGTTATTGTTTAACAACGCCCAACCAACTGACATTGTATACAATTGTCTTATTTTCTGCAATCCTGTATGAGTTTCCGATTTACTTTCACATACATCACTAAAACACAGTTTGAAGGATTATCTATTTTTAACTGGCGAAAAATACATTTGGTAAGACCTACAGGATAACAAACGTTTTTCTATGTTGGAAGGTTCTTGATTTATGTTTAGTTCAATTAAACTTCGTATTCTGTAACACAAATTTACATTTTTTACACTATAATATTACAAACATTCTTTAAATTTTGTGTACTATATAGTAATTACGAGTTATGAAGCCCATTTTTTTCCTTGCGTAGTACAATATTTTAATTTGATGCAAGTTTAGATAATGTTAATTCACAAGTATTGAGCAAATGTTTTTTTTTTTTTTCACAAAAAGCGGAGATTGATTTTGTGTTAACAAAATTGGCTGTAAAAGGGTTCCTAATTGAAATATTGGCAAAAAACTGATTCTGGCGCGCCTTTTACCAATATGCCAGCCAATGTAGTTTCGCACAAGGGTGCAAAATCAGTATGTGATATTTGATGTTTTAAAGAACACGAATCGTTTCTAACATTCCTTGACATTTTTCTTACTGAAGACTTACTTTTTTTTCGACTGGCCTACATCCCTACTTATGCACTTAACATATTGTCCAACTTTCGATAATTCTACAATACTTATTATTTATAAACTATGAATATTTTCTTTAAAATACACAATTTACCTTAAGTGTAGTGAGTTCTTGTTCGCGTACCTAACAACTGCAATCTTCATTGCTCGGTAACACCACTTCTCCCGTCAATCTACTTTCTAATTATAATCGCATTTAAAACGATTTAGCACAATGCACCGTAACATATACGGCTACATGCCGCAAGCATTTATTAATTGACTAAATGTTTTTACCACTGCCACCTCCAATCGAGCATTTAACTTTTGATTAGTATATGACAGTTCGATATTTTTAACTTTACAATTTATTAAACCAGATTTAATACTTTGTTCACCACCGTTGCACCGCTACACATCATCACTGAAGTACAATTTCTTCTCTAACAGTGTTTACTGTAATTTATATTTGTTAAAATTATATTTAGTTTTGTCATATTTTATATCGTAACACCTATGCAACTGTAACTTAAGGAGTTGCTTATTTCAATGAATTGCTTCTATCCTCAACCAATCTCAGACATCTACTGCACAGATTTTAATAAGAAACTTAACGATTTAGTGTTGTAATTTCTTTGAAATACACTACGATTATTACCTTACATTCGAATGGTTCTAGACCATATACTTATATAGTGTCTTTACTTCACACCGAGCACGCATACTCGCTTGGGAGCTGAGCGGTTCGGGAATCGCTCGTGAGCAGCTCGCAATACTCCAGTTAAATAAGTTTCAACGAAATTCCAGCGATCCACTGGACAGCGGCACCAACGAGGAGCCTATAACGAGCGGACGATAGTCTACACACAGCAAGGAAAGTTCGCGAGCACTGTCTAAACACACGAACCTGCAGCAAACGCATCCAGTTTAGCACTGCGAATCCCTTCGTGTTCGTCGAAAAAACCGACTTCCTCCATAATCGTCGCGAGTGGTTCGCACGGCGCTCGTATTTCGTTTGGGGCAGCGTACAAAGTGGCGAGCATACTGCTCACGAGTTTTTCGCGAACTACTCGGCTCGCCAGTGTGTACGCGTCCTTACATTACATAAACACATTTCAGCTCCAAAATCATAAGTGTTTTAGTTCAGAAATATCACGCACAGTGTACATTATGGCCCTGCTTAAAAGGTATTAACTTATGCACTTATTTCATTCTTCCTTGTCATATACAAAAAAAATAATTAGATATTATTTACTGTGCAATAAAATCTACTTTGCGTAATGATAATGAATGTCTACTCACGTCGGGAGGCAGCAGCCACATGGCAAGGCAATGTACATAACAGTAGGGTTGTATACTGTGGGAGAGGAGTAAGTGAGACCAGCAGTATAAGCCGGTGCGGCTTATACTGCTGGTCTCACCCGCCAACCTCATATCGAGCTTCGGCAACCTTGAGGTGAGGGTGCATTGCTGCACGTAAGCCAGCTGGGGAGGGGTGAGAGGGGCAGGGGGCGACAGAAGGGTTTGCTAGTAGCATTAAGGTTAGGCTTGCGGGGAGGGGGATGTCGTAAGACAAGGGAAGGTGCAGAGAGGGGATATGCTAAAACCCTGTGTAGTATTAAGGATACACTAAGGGGAGGGGTAAGTCACAAGGAATCTAATCACACCTTTACCCTACCACTTCCCCTCATGGTGCTTAGGCACCACTTGTTCCAATAGTGTCAATTCCATTACTTCCTTTAGCTCCCCTCCCCTACTTTTCTTCAGCCATTCACAGGGCTCATGGAGCATACCAAAAGCCTCCCACAACCAATCACGGCTAAGACTATACCCCCACAATGACCCTCTCGACCAATAGCTGCACCGTCTGACCCTGGTCCCCATACTCTACGGATGATATACAAGTGACATAATTTATGCGTGCTTGAACGAAGCCTGCCAAATACTACAGAATTATTGATTAGTGGCATTTGTGTATGTTAGGCAAATCTATTAAAGATATCGTTAGTTAGTATGCAAAGAGAATACACGTGTACAGAGGCACTATGTGTGTACTACGGACGATATAGCCAATATGGCTATATGTTATTACAGGGATAATGTACGATGCATGGATACTATCAGTTACTGATGTATAACACAGCTGAGCAAACCGTTTAAGAATGCATCAACGGGATTGGGCAGCGAATGTATGTTATCGTCTACAGTGCTTAACTGATGCACGGTGTTTCCGACATACTGCTAGGAGCTTTAACCTATGATGCATTAATTTTGTTTGGGAAAATTTGGTTCCAAAGCGCATTGTAGAACTTTAGGCTCTATTCGTTACAATCTACGTAGTTTATTTACTCTCGGCTGTATTCGTTACAATCTCGGTAGTATATTTAAAATACATAAAATTGTCATTTTTAACGATGAGAAATGTAAACAAGTTGTTTAAAAAAACACGAGAAGGAATACATGATATATATATATATATATATATATATATATATATATATATATATATATATATATATGTAATAAAATAAGAGCTTATCGTATTTGAGCAGAATTAAAAAATATAGTTGAAATTATAATTTACTAAAAATGTTTTGCCATGTAGTATATAAGCACTCTGACTAAATTGTAATATATTTCGAAAATATATACATATGATTAACTTGTGGGGATATATTGAATAAGTATTGAATGAGAATGGCCATAATGAAAACTGTACGTGATTTTTTCTGAAGTAAAATCTTATAACTTTGGAGCTGAAATGTGTTTATATAATGTAAGGGCGCGTATACACAGGCGAGCCGAGCAAATATTTTTTGCAAACAGTTATGAACAATAGTTTCAATATCATATTCGTTTTTAATTTCCATAACTTTATTACGTGCAGTGTCCTGGCACGCGATGACGTGAAATGTGGTGATGCGACGCATGCCGACGCGATGTACGGTGGCTTCACACACTATGGGCTATGTAGCAGGATACTATTATCTAGTCTGTGGAATGCTCATACACTGCGTCCTCACTGCATGGAAGATGGGTTGAGTCCAACACGTAGTAAACAGGACAGTTAGTTACATCACCACCAGACCCGGACTGGCTCCTTCTGGGCCCACGGCCAGAAACTAAATAAGGGCCCATTCCCTTATGTACCTATGGTGGAGTTTTTAGTCGTATACAAACTCGCAAAATTAGATACGTATATAAAGCTTACAAAAGTTAACTGACACAATATTTTGAAAACAGCTATTCAGCGGAAAAATGTGTGAAGTTTGTTGTTCAAACAATTATAAATTTGTAATTAAAAAAACTGCCATAACCTTTTTGATAATAAAGTAAACAAGCTTAACAAATCATTAGATATGTATATAAAGCTTACAAAGCCCTACTGGCTTAAATAATATACGCTTTTAAAAAATCTAAAAAGTATCAGCAAATAAAATAAAAGTCCAATTTTAGTTATACTTATGTAGCTCATTAAATTTTTCGTGAAATATGTAGCATTATGAAACTTAATTTTACAGCAATAATTATTGTAAGATAAACACAAATAAAATATTAATAATAATACCATTTTTAAAAATAACTATCTAACCTAACAGATTTTTCTTAAGTTCTTTACTGGTTGCAGCTACTCCATCTATAATATCGTCTTTATCTAATACGTAAAAGAAGTCTCTTTCAACGTTAAAACAAAGTAGGTCAGCTTTAAGCCAAGAGCTCTTGGCTTAAGGCTGACCTAAGTCGATTCTTAACAAGTTTAAGTTTAGAAAACACTCTTTCACATGTAACTTGTGTGCAAGGAAGAGTTAGCACAAACTTATAAACTACATACATATTTGTTCCAAAAGAACAGAAAAAGCACATGACAAGCATCGATAACACCGTTTATCATCGGAGAAGTTTACACGTACAGGTTTATCCGGTGCTTTTTCTTTTTCTTACACTGACTCAAATTCTTCATCTTGATCTTCACTGTCGGTGTTTTCTTCACCCAAAATTTGCTCTTCTTCAGTTTTATCTTCCTGTATGAAATTCTTGTACTGAGCTGCAAACTGTTTCAATTCTATCAGAACCATACTTCTGTCAAATTCATCAAATACTAAATTTATTTGGATCTAATCAGGAACAGTCTCGTATAATGCCTTTGTTTGGGCGAAATCTATCCTCGATACTTATCCTAGCACAGTATAAAGCATTGAAAAATATCAGTTTGTAGCTTTGAGCAGTTGACAGTTTAGAACCATCGTCTTTAAATTTTTCCCCGGGCATAATCTTCTTCTTTGATGTTCTTTATTGTTAAAGTCTAACTCCATTTCAATATTATGTTCGTTTTGTTCTAACTTTTTCCTGAGAACATTGGCATATTATTATTATTATTATTATTATTATTATTATTATTATTATTATTATTTGTTTTTGAGTACAAAGTCTGATAGTGTTCGTCATTTATTTTATTTTTAAATTGCTGAAGTAGCTTTTGCACCAGGTCCCAAACGATAGATTAGTCAATATTTTTACTTTGCAAAGTACTTCGAAACATGGGGAAATAACTAAAAATAAATCAAGCAATACAATAGACACGAATAGATTCTCAAAATTTGACCGCTGACTTATCAAATTCCTTGCTGTAAATTTTGATTTACAGTCAAAACTTCCAACTGATATTTTGTGTAAAACTGACATAAGATTACATAATTTTGCAGTGTTTGCACTTTATTCACAATTCGAAAACTCTTTATCAACAATTGATGAAAGAGCTTTGTGTTTGCTCCACCATCTCGTCGCTCCTATGTTTTGTAACCTATATGACATGTCGTGTGCAGTGTGTGTTTTCTTAGTTTCTTCTTGCCACACTACCATTCTTTTGTGCGACACATTTAGACAAACCGCAGTCTCTTCAACCAAACAAAATAAGTTTTCTGCTTGCAGTATTTTAACAGTCGAATTAGCAACAACAGCACATGCGCCTTACAATGGGTATATATAAGATCTTCGTTGTCCTTCTTCAGATAGGCTTGCAGGCCGTTGTAGCATCCTTTTATGTTGTTAGCTCCATCAAAAGAACAAGAAATAATATTTGATGTAGCTATGCCACATTTTGCTAGAATTGATTTCACTAGTACATACAAAGCAAGACATCATGGATCATCAACTACTGTTATATCTAACAGTCTTTAATATATATTTTCCTTACACTACATAGCGAACGCATATAGCCAACTGGTCCATTACAGCATCATCCTGTGTAATATCTACCATGATGCTGTAATGTATGCTATTTTGAAGGTCACTAAAAAAATGCTACGGCCTATTGAGCTGATAACTTTGATCAACTTGTTGATAAATGTTTTAGACAAAAATTTCAGTAAAGAACCTCGTCCAATAGGCTTTTGAGTGTTCTTTCCTGTGACTATTCTCTTCTTTATTATTTTCTGTCGATGTTTTTGCTTTCTTCAATGCTCATAGTGACGTGATTTTGCGAAATAACGTCATAATTTGCGACGGACATCACAAGTTCCAGAAAATTGCCATGATTTTCTACAAAACTAAGTGTGTACGCTCCTTCTGCTTTATCACCTCTATAGGCGATTCCTTGCCTTCCAATAAACAAAACAATGTCAATCAAACGTTGCACAACCAATCTCCTGTTTTTAACTTTTCTTTCTCGCTTATTTGTTTGGTTGCTAGCTAAAAGAGTTGAGATATAAAAACCTTATCGACTTTGTAAAGCTGCTGTCACCGCAAGTTCATTGTAATGAGAGTCTTCATGAATCTCAATAGCTTTGTAAATATGCTTGGGAGAAACGTCATGGCCAATAATTAGAGCCACGATTTTGTCGCGAAAAGATTTTTGCCACACTTTGTTTCAGTGTCTCTCGTGCACATCGGCAGTTCTGTTTCAAGGTTATAGGCAGCGTGTCTTTGTTCAGACACGTTTCTCATTTGACTGCACCAATCAGAATAAGATTATTGTGAGTCTGTACGTCCATAATTTGACAAAGCCAGTGATAGTAAAATGATCCAATCATAGACGATATAGCAGAGCTGCAGGTGTGCACATGACGCATCGAAACCAAATGTTGCAAAAATCTTTTCGCCATAAAATCGTGGCTCTACCAATAATAAAGGTAGAATCTATATAATCTTTACCGCCAAAGCCATACATCAAGAGCAGTATACTTTGTTAGGCTGAACTGAGTATGACAACCATTTTCTGTGAACTTTATCACCATTCGGGAGAAGTCGATTATACAGTTTTGAAGGCTCAAACGGCAATTTAGTTCCTTTCCCTTCTTTCATTTGAATTGGGTGGTTCTCCATAAAAGCTTTTTTGACTCCGATCGGATCATTTTCGTTTGGGCAGATGTAATAACCAAGTTGTTTTGCAGCAGCATCAGGTGTTTCCTGGTCATCATCTTCATCGGTGTTTATTGAGTCGGAGTTCGAACTATTTCTTGATGAATAGCTGTGAAGATGAAAAGATGTTACAGATGGACGGTATATAACAGGCTGATCGCAAACAGGCGTAGTTTCTTTCTTCTCAACACTACAAGACGAAGTGCTAGGAGTAGACGCAGGTAGAATAGGAGGTGACACCGGATCTTCAGTCTCTGAAAACAAATACATACCCAGTCGCAGTGTCGCACTATAGCTATAATATGACGTCGTTAACAATATATACGTGAACCATCGATAACTCGGACTAATTGGGCGGCGAGGCTGTCCGAGTTATGATTTGTCCAGGTTACCGAGGGGATAATTATAGGCCTTTAAAACGACTGCAAATTTTTATTATCTTCCAGGTAACAACATAATAACCCTGACTACTTGCGCGAAAACCATCTAAATACGTTCAAAAATACGCAGTGTTGATAAAATGTCAACTATAAACGCTGTAATGGTTCTTCTCAATGCACTACGTTGTTCATTTTCAGTCCCGATATCAAGTTTACGTGAGAAAGAGAGAGAGAGGGCGGGCAAGATAATGTCGCTGATAATTTCCTGGCGACGGGCTATCATACATGTATTTTGCTTGCCATCTCTCTTCTATTGGCCGCAAAATGACGAGCGAGGTGACAACGTGCTGTTTCGTGTTACAAGGCATGTGAATGGAAAAAATAACGAAGCATGTTACACATGGCCGAACATGACAATGTAGTGATTAATTAACAAATGCTACAAATGTATCTATTCAAGTCAAATGCCCTGATATATTGTCCATACTGGAATGCATACGGAATTATGAACAAAACCAGCTGGATGCGCATGTTGCTTGACAATGTCGCAGTCACAAAGCAAGGAAGGTAACGAGTCACAACTTAACGTTACGTCTTGCACTCTTTATTTTCTTTGGAATTTTGGCAAAGGAGCGGACATCTATAAGCAACAAATTATAAAAAATAAGTCTTGAATATACGCGGCTTTGCATATTCGCGGACATTCCCGGAATGAAATACCGCGGATAAGGCGGGCTGACTGTAGTAATATTATTTACAGTAATTAAGTTGATTAATTTTGATAACTGATGGGTAACTAAATCTACTTACCTGTATTTGAATTTTCATTGTGCCCTCACCCTGTAGGATGACTAAGTACCTGGCAACTAGAACTAGTTAACCAAGTGTTCATACTTTGCGAACTTTTAACATTTTCTGAAATTTTTTTCTTTAGTTTGCTTTTACTTGCGCCACTTGGATACACACGTTTCATATTGTTCTGAGTTTAATGATACGTTTTGTTCGAATGCGAACCACTTTTCGCGCACACTTATATGTTGCTGTTAATTGTAAACATCAACTTGACGTGCTGTGATTGCGACACGCAATGCAACACTGTGACTGAGCATAGAGTATTGTGCATTTGTGTTGCTCAGCTGGTCACTTCCCTACTGTGTCGCCAACCTTTCAGCAAAACATGTCCGTACGACAATGTCGTTTGAACAATATTTTCCGATCCATATTTTCCGGTCCTTAATTTTTTAAAGGTTATATCAAATGAAAGTATAGCACAACAATGACATTGCTATTTAAATTACTTCCATAAAATATAATTAGGAAATTAACAATATAAAATCTTGTTCCTATTGGGTGGAAACCACTTTCTACTTATTTTGATAGGACCGTACAAATGACGTTCGATATGAGGGCAAGGCCGTACGTCCGTACACAGTGAAATTACCGCACATGTATAGTCAGGACAGTACAGTTGGCAATGCTGCTTACCGTAAACACTCCTTCCCTTTCTCAACTCCCGCGCGCCGGCGTACTTCCCCTACCTGCAATAACAAACCAACATTTTGGGGCCCCACACATTGGGGGCCCCCTGGCCCGGGGGCCCTCGGCGATCGCCGGCTAGCTGACCTGGCCAGTCCAGGTCTGGCACAAGCGATAGAATCGTGACCATAACCTAGAGGAAATGCTGTAACCTAAATGTGGAATATCTTGTTGTACGATTATGTGAAGTGACATAAAATACCCTACGACCAATAAGAGTATTTAACACTGCTCCTTCTGGGTTTGACTCTCACATATAGGTTCGCCAGGTAAAAGTTCACGGTGACAGTTTCTGTAGAAATGTAGACATAGGTTGGCAGTGAACTACGTCTTTAGTAGCCATCAACACCACAGTAGACACCTCGAGGTATATCGCTCAACATCTCGTTTGCCACTGACGTTAGGTTTTACTACACACACGTAGCGAGAAATCGTAATGTGCGCCGTAAATACATAATGAGACGTACTTTCTTACGTATTGTGCTGTTTAGAATAAATGAGCGCACTCGTGGTGCCCAAAATATTTCAATGTCCCGTTTGGGTATGTTCGGCGTGTACCACAGGCACACTAAGTATCAGGCGCCAAGCAAAGGCGTGAATCGAGGCGCTCCCTGCAGCAAGCTAAATTAAACTCCTTGGAGGAGAAAGCTCACAACTCACCGAATTGAAAATGTTGGTGTGCAGTTTATTTCGTTTAACTTATTTAACAGTATTTGCAGAACTGTAGACATTTTCTCGAACGCAATAAACGAAGTATGTGTACAGGACAGTGTATGAGTCCTTTGTGAGTCCTGAGCACGTCTTGAAAGATAGCTAAAATAAAATATGTGGCCTACCACTTAAACATTTAAAATTCTTAACACTATTATATAATATCTACCAACATATTATATACTTATGACCTACAAAGTGGCATTTTTGTATTAAAATTCTGCGCTTACACATTACGATTGAATAGTGATATGTTTGAGAGTGGCAATAGAGGACAACCTCAAAAAATAGAATCCTGACTAGATCACTGTTGAAAGAATCTTTGCTATCTCCGTATCAGCACATTTTCCGTCAGAAATGCGACTCAATTATAGAATTATGAAATCAGAAAAAATAAAATATATTTATAAAATATACATTTAACGTCCTAGTTAGTTCTGTAACTGCTGAGTTGTTAAAACGATTAGATATCATAGACGCATGGAGTGACAGTGTTTTATTAGTTGTCAATCACAGTTTTATGTATAGTATCCAATTGAAAGCTTCCTTCTCTGACTTTACGTAATGTAGTCAAACATATTACCGTGCTTACTTTATTAGAACTAATTGTAATTTCTGTAAACTGCATTTTTCATTGTACAGTTGTAATGTGGTGCAGCCTAAATGGTCTTTAAATACTACGATAGGAGGTAACAATGTCGGGTTTTCCTATTTCGCGTAGAGGTTCTCAGAGATATCTTCCGTTGTTTGGTGATATGATAGAAGCAGCGGAAGATAAAATAATTTTGCAGCTTATATTGGCATATAATAAATTCGTAACAGTTAATTTTAGTCTCCGTAATATAGTTCATGGTCGGTTTTCTTGAATATTATTTTCGGTCGACAAACTAACATTCCATTGCTGCGGGTGAATCCACGTAGTATAGTGAAACTACAGAAAATAACTTAATATCACAGAGTGCAATATATTTTGAATGTAGACTATTTTCGCACATGCGTGCAGTAAACGTTCTTAAAAGCGACGGAGAAGTATTTTTTTTCCTTATTACTTGCCCACGCCTATGCAGCCCCTCGGCCAAGAGTGCATCAATATTATTATGTTACAAGTATCAATGTGACTTAATTAAGAAACTTTTCATGAGACCATGGTATAGAAACCAATATTTCAGACCATTTGAAGGAACAAAAATTCACATGCAGCCTGACCTGGGAAGACGTAGAAGTAAAATGAGGGAACGCCAGTTGAACGTGTTACAGGAAAACGACGCAAGGACACAACACAGAACGAGTAGCTCGGTTTAATGGGCAGTTGCGAACTTGAAATACTCGTCATTGTTGCGCTTATCACTCCATTGTACTCATGCCTCAAAAAACGTAAGAGAGCTCTGGTCAGGAAGAGCTCTTAATAGAGAAGTGCGAACGATTCCTGCTTGACGTTAGTATTTTAAATGTAATTGTAACGGAATAAATTCATTAAGAAACTTATGACATATTGAGTGTATGTAATAATAGTAATAATATTGACGGCAATTTTATTTTGTTGTGGAAGTTATAGAAACAGTTTTGAACCATTTAAAATTGATTTTCATGTTGACTAATGTGTTCTAAAATAATTTGGAAGTATTAATGTAATTTTAACGGTTCCGACTCAAGCATAACAAGATATGTTAGGATTGTTCTATGCCGACCACGAGTCGTGCAGTTATACAAATCAATAATATTCAACTTTATAATTACTGTTTATATATTACATTTTGAATCAAAATTAGTGGGTATTATATATTTACTGAATATTTTTACGTTTGTTTTATTTACGTGTTATCTATAAAATGTTTTTAAATAAATGTATGAGTTTTTGAAGTTACGGCTTTTTGGATGCCTTGCGGAAGCCTATGTGAACCCAGGAGAGTTCTGGTGGCTTTTAAAGAACCCGTGTGTACGTAATTTTGATACCCATTTAAATCTTAAATATAAGGGCTCATCCTGATTGACAGGAATTATTTATTGCCACCAATTTGTAGTTAATTTGCTAGACCAGCCGGTCGTGAAAGAAAAGGGCCGAGTTGTAGGGAAAAATAAGAATAAGTAGTTTTGAGTGAACTTCAAGAAATGAAGATGATTTTGCTCAACCAATTTGGATTCAGCTAAGTACAGCTTGTAAAGGCTTTTCGTTTGCCCCCGACGAATCTTTCTATTCTGATGACTAAATAAACTAGACTGAAGTTCATTATTTTGATTTTAAACGAGTAAGGTGGTTGAAGAGACATCTTTATAAATTCTTTAATTTGAGACATTAACCACATATTTTATTTTACTAGGTTTCTAGATCCGTGATTGTTAACATTCCCTGGACCCAGAGGTCCTGAGTTTGTGTATATGTATATTAGAGCAGCCGGAAATTTTGGAAAGTTTTTGTTTAAGGACATATTAAACCCTGAGAACTTTATTTGATGTTATCAAGGTGTAAAGTAATTTTAGTGCTATTTTGCCTTGAGTGTTATGTGGTTGTTTTTTGGCTAACCAGTCAGTATTTCCTCAGTAAATTCCAACATTTATCAGTTAAGCAATTACACTGATTATTTTAAATTGCAGTATTTATTTTATTCCCATTCAATGTTTTGTGTGTAAAGTTTGCTTTCTACAGTAGCAGTATTGAGAATTTGGTCTATGTATGTTTTACACAATCTATCTCACTCAAGCTAATGTGAACATTTCATGTTTACTCCTTCAGTACTTTTGCACAACAGCCTATAACACCACACCACACTTCTCAGTGAGTGTGCCTATACTAGAGTTTAGCGAGTCTAACCTGTGTAGAAACAGGAATATTAGTAGTAAACTAAACTTGAACTCGAGGAGATAATAGAAACTTAAATATGTATTACATAAATTACTACTCCATCTGAAAAAAGTACTATGTTGGATCTTAAATGTCTCGAGTTTGTCTCTTCCCTTCGTTACAATAATGTTTACGAACATACTAACACTTAACTCACATATGTAGAATAAAATATTGTTCTACATTTATAATATCGTGTGTGAACTTCAGGAGGGGACCAAAGAAAGAGCTTAATGAGCTCCATTATTGATTTTCTAAGGGAAATAAAATATGGCAAATGTTTCGCAATTGTTAAATGTCTTGCATCGTTTAACTCAAAATGTCAAACGATGAAAAATTGAGGTGCAGCTTGTTTCAGAATCGGTTCAATAATTTTTTGGTTGCAATTTGTATCAGGAAATCCTATATATGAAAAAATAAGAACTAAATTATTAAAGTAAGCAGCGAAATCCACCAACTTCTTAAAATTTGTAATCATGTTTGTGAAGAGGAATCTCAAATAATACTCAGAGTGATTTACACCACATGTTTCTTACACACATACTAAGATTATCAGCTATGAGAGCATTCAAGTATTTAGTTCGTATTTGTTATTCCGTCGGAATAGCGAACTGTTTTGTTGAATTTCAAGTTCATGAACACTTCAATATTGATATGCTACGATGTATTAGTTTTACAAGTTTATGCTTTATTACACTCTGATCGCATACAATATGAAATACCTCATTCATATTTTATTGTTAAATTTATATTTCAAGTCGAAGTTTATAATAAGTTTATTCAAAAACAAACATGAAAATAATATTTTTCTCAGCTTCATTACAATGTTTACAACACTGCCTGTGACAATGCCCTACAAGGGAAATAATAGTATATGTTCTGATTTCAATTGGACCGAAAATACAGCTTAAACATACTTAATGTAAAGTTTAACACAAAATGTAATCAATATAATAGTCACAGAAATTGTTTTTCTTTTTCAATGTGGACCATTTGCACAGCAACAGAAACTCTTCTTCATCGTCATTAATTTACCATTCACATTTAGCATTACTATTCACAAAACCATTCTGCTGGCTGTACCTGCCATCAGATTCCAGCATTGACCTTGACAAGACCTTCACAGTATTACAGTTGGATTTTAGCTGCAGCACATTGACCTCGAGTCAAATGTGACTGGCTATACTAGCATTATAGTTCCTTAACCACCGTAGAAATGTTTGCAGACGAAACACAACTAAATGTTACTAAACAGTGATACTTACATAGTTTACCAAGCACTGCGATTCGTACTACATATTAATTTTTATGCCAATGTAAATAAAATGTAACTTATACATCAACATACTATGGTGAAAAATTTATGAAATTAAAACACTTTTATGAATTAATTTATTTGGTTGTTGTATAATTGTTTTGTAACAAATGAAAACTGACTCTAGTTGCAATAATAAACCCGATAATAGAAATTTTGTTTTGCATCCTGTAACTGTAACGACCCAACAATTTATTATGTCTGGCAGTGAGAGTAATATAAATCAAATATTGTAATAAAACTCTTAATTATAGTGGTAGATACTTATGTTGGGCGACGTACAAATCAGCGTCACTACGCATGTTGTATAGAGATATGTGAATTAATTCTAACTTTGTTATTGATTAATGATTTTGTTGATAGTTTAGCCTACTTGTAGTTAAACAAAGAGGCAGAGATATAGGTGAAGTTTTGACATCCACTTAGGGACTTGCTGGTGTATTTGCGTACCATATCCCTTATCGACAAGTATTTGAATAGAAGGGGAGTGGATAGTTTGCTATGTTTAAAATTATTGCTAGGAAATTAGTAGTAATAGAATCATTTGTAGCACTAGTGTTAATAAAGTATTTATAAAATTTCTGGGACCAAAAATTTTGTTTGTCCATTAGTTACAGGAACTGAGGAAGGTTTCTGGGTAAATTCATAAAAGTTAGCAGAATTCTATATGTATATTCCTGCTATATAACAGAACGAGCACAAGAGTTTTTAAAATTGTCGGGAGGTAGAGTTATACCGTCATCAAATAAGGACTGAAAGTTATCACAAAAAAAAAACAGTGATTTGATAGTTTTGCTTGCATGTGAAATTAATAAGAGAATATTTTACAAGTAAAGTATCTCTTCAAATAGTTATTTAATTATAATCCATAACATGTGTGTAATGTGGAACAGAAGTGTGTGATGCGATCATTTGTTTCTTTTAAATGTCTTGTTGTGCAAAACACGTTAACAATGTACCTTTTATAAACGTGCTTTGACTTGGTATAAATAAAATAGCATAGAAAATCATTCGTGTTAAAGTAAGCGCTCAGGGTGCCATAGGGATATTCTAGGGTACTATATTAGCTTATTTCCTTGATACTAACAGTAACTCAGTCGTTCTATTGAATCTTCGCATTCTAAACTCCCAAACGAACGGTCAAGCATTTCGGTTGTTCGCAGCGAATTTCTGACATGTGAAAAGTAATCTTAAGTTAGTCCTTGCATACAACAGCGACTTCGCCTGGACCTTATTTATAGTCACAACAATGTTGACATGGTGGTTTAATTACGGACTCTTTAATGTAAGAGGGTAATAGGAAAGTTTACGTGGTATTAAGACGGATTTCCCCCGAGCATCAAACAACTGCACCACATAACGTCCAAGTTATTCACAAAATTTCTTAAAAAATAAAATACTTATTTCCTGGGTTAATCGTTGTTGAACAACATCATATGTTGGTAGAAATGTAGAATGAAACTGGCGTATAACTTGTTTCCCTCTGGTCGTACCTGCTCTTCGCATCGTCTGCCTTGAAAGTTTACCAACTAGGTATTCTTCTCAATAATAAAGTTGATTTATAAATAAAATACTTGCATTACTAATTTAGGTATTTAACATAACCGTCATCCTGACGCGAACATCACCATATCTCTACTGGTAATAGTAAATATCAGTGGCTGATAGAAAACAAATGTTATGCTTTTTAACCTCTGTAGGTGTCGAATTTCTAACAATCTTAATTTTATATTAAGTAATTGTACAAGTACCCAAGTGAAGAAAAAATCACGACGATAGCCTGTTTAATCTAAGCAAAATCGATCATACCTTAAAAATCACACATCACACCTGTACAGTACTGAGATTTAAAATATACCTAAAAATCTTAAAAACCTTTTTTGCGGCCATTTACCTTATTATCACATTTTCATGTTAAAGTAAAAATAAACTGAATGTACAAGGCGTTTCTTAAATAGAGGGACAAACTTCGCATGCTTGTTCCTCTCGAAAAAATAAGACGAAAACATGCTATGCACTATCCACCTAAATGTAATATGAAGGGAGTTATGAGTCCACAAATATCAAATTTGAAAAATGTACTTTCCCAAAATATCGGAATCTAATTGACATAACAATACAATATTTTCAGCATTGCTTAATGCTATTGGGATCTTCAAACGAGCAGCAAAGTCTGGTTGATAACTTCCTCTCTTATGAAAATAGTAGGGGTGGCTACCCTCTAATTGCATACAACTTTGTCAACGTCAGGATATGTGAACAATTTAAGACGTTGTATTGTGTAATAAGACCTATGTGACGAAAAATGTCCTCTTGTTGCAACAGTCTAGGACCTATCGTTTTCGTGTAAAACGCACACAAATGTTCGGTTGCTGCTACAGAGGGTCCGGAAGGAACTGTTGGAAACGGAGCTACTGTATTGTTTGAGACGTACGACATAAGAGAGGGAACATGAGTGGACATTTCCGTAACTAACAGTTGTATTATTTTTCACATATCATTTTGCAGAGTATTTCCTGTAACATTGTTATTATTCCGATACCTTGCATAGATGCCATTTACATACTGCGTCAATTTGTGATTCATTTTGTCCGTACTTGTCTGAAAAATGATACACCACTTGACATAAACAAACAATATCTTCAGCATTGCTCATAGGGTCTTCAACCCTACCGCAATAGCTGGTTGATATCTACCAGCCTTACCACAATACGTAGTAAAGGTGGCTACCCTTTAATGGTATAGAACGTTGTTTGTGATATTTGTATACCTAATGAAAACAAAATTTTAATAATTTGATTAAGTAACTGAAATATTTACCTAAGTAGCTATGCACATACATATAGATCCTTAATAGAACGCAAATCGGAAACTTTGATGTCCGAAACAAGCCTTAACAATTTCTGTCAATTAAGTCATCCAACAGTTAATATTTAATATTAAATTTTACAGCACCACGTTTTTTCCCTAATTATAATTTATACATAATTAGAAAAAAATAATAATTTAATGACAAATTAACATATACATCAATAAATCGTAACAAATGGAGTTCATTATGAAATCAATACAGGTGCTGTGTATAAACTTAAGCATTTCTTTTTATTTATAAACGTAAAGGGGAGACAGTAAATATTTTTGTGAACTTTGTTAAAAATAATGATTTTTGTATTAAATATAAAAAAGAATTTTGAACATTTCGTAAAATGTAAGTTTAATGCATCACGTCAGTAAACGCCTTTATAAAGAGTGTTAACCACTGTGTTACTATCAGAAATGTAGTCGTGTAGTAAACAATTCGTCCAAAATGAATATAATTTACATGAATAAAAACTATTTTTGCACATATATATATAAATTTTGATCAGCATAGTAATAAATTGGAAATATCGATGCTATTTAAAATTAATATTCAGAAATATCAACAATATCATATTTACATTCATTCCTGTGATTTACGTTTTCTCTTGTTTTGTTTGTATCCATCTTACCGCCTGTTCCCAACATTTTAGTTGCAAATATAACGAGTCAATAAAAGCACAGCAGAGTAGAGAAAAATAACATAGCCACGAAGACATGTCGTTTGAAACAAGCAAAGCAGAAAGTTACTACAGACGCAACAAGTTTGTCTTGCATTCTGTGAAAACACTTTCGGGACTAGACAGTTTGTAAGTCCGTGTAACCGCGCTCTGTAAAGTATTATATATAATTCAATAAAAATTCTTAAATGACCTTTCCTAAAAAGAATATGCTCAGATATTTCTGAATTCTTACTCAGTGACCTGATTAAACATGAAATTGTCAAATGTGCCACAAAGAAGCACATTCCTTGTAAGCAGTAGATTCGCAGCACACTTATATGCAGTGACTACAGCTGCTAAGAGTAAGAAGCATTACCCAATCAAATGCCCTCGTTTTGGTGGCACAATTTCATGTTCAGCACGGATGGTCAATAATACAGCGACTGTATCTCGTGGGTTACCGAATTCACAGTGATAGGTGACTCTTACGTGCGCTGCGTGCTTGCCTAGGTACACAGGCGTTACATTTGTTGTAACAGCCGATCATACCTGAAGTGGACTTTTAACATTTTCAACCACTCATTTATTCTGAATATCACTGTACATGTCCACAATAAAAGCAGAAACACTTGCATTAAACTCCATCACCCTTCATATTTCGCGTTTGCTATTTCACAATTCCATTCACAACATGACATATCAAATGTGTACTCTGTTTGACAATGTCTGTTTTTTATCGTCGTCAAACATTTCGTACCAACTGACTATCGTGCCATTTTATGGCTGTATACATTTTTAATCGATGTGGTGATCCGTGTGCTTTTTACACAGCACTTGATTAAAATTGAGCTGTAGCAAGTTGCGAAACGTGCACAGTAACTTTATATCCAGATGTAAATGGTAGATGGGAGAGTTGGCGAGCTGACACACCACATCTTCTTCGCAGCGTGTACCTACATATGTACATCAAAGTAATACATCTAATGCTCGGTGTATTTGCATACGTCTGAAATTGTATGTTGTAAGGCTTAAATATATTTGCCTATACCCTACCTGTGCTGTCTCAGAAGTTTGAGATGGGTCAAACATCACCGTTACCCTTACAGAAACTGATTTGAAGATAGTTACTACGTGTTTAATACAACAGTCTATGAACCACGTACGTAAATTATCGGCGTTTTGCTGCACGTTTGTGAACATGTAATAATGCTAGTATTTTTACATGATATTTTATATGATGGACAGCCTTACGCAGACTGTAAATCAACTACAGTATTTGCACATAATGTACGCGTACTTGTTTCCTAGTCTAATCTCGAGACGTACACAGTAGATTAACCAATGCATTGTTTGAGAAGAAGCAGTATCTCGGTGTGTTATGTCCTTCACTCCGAATGATAACTTGGTAATTACGTATGAGCAATACATTTATGCATTTGCATTTATCATCCGAAGTACACCAAGAAAATGGTGCTTTTAGCATGAAAGTTTTTGTCTTACCTACATATAATTGTTTTATAATCAACCCCGAACATCAGTAGAATCACTGAACGTTACAGAACATGTTATCTGCACAGTCACTTGCATGTAACTATGCTACGTAAATACTTTCACGAGCTTATCTCGAGGGGTGTACGATACGACCGATCGTGTAATATAAGAGCAAAACCTTGCTTTAATGGTGAGAAAGTCACATCAGATATTATTTCAATTCGGGGATCTATAATGTTCGAAGTGATTGCGTCGTTTTGTTTTGACGCATCAAATACGAATAAGAAATCTTTTGGCATGAATTCAAGATTCGATTAGGTAGCGGAAGGGTCTCACCCATAATAAGATGCTTGAAACACTGTACATTTTCATAAACAATAAAAAATGCATTGTTAGTAAAATAAACATTTATATCGGAATACGGATAACATTCACTGTTTAGATACAACTTAATATTTTAGACTATCCAGTGGTCGAAAAGCGACCTACATTAAGTTACAGTATTTTGGTGATTAGTTTGGAAAATTATTATTACTAATCTCGGTTTCATTGTGGAGAAACTCTATTTCACTTTCCATACAATTTTACGCAAAGTTGGCAAAACTAGGAAAACGTACCAAACTCCAGGAACGAATTGCCTTTCTCCACATGTTTAAGTAAACGAACACGTTCTCGCATGCTTATAATCACGTGAAACATTACCCATTCCACTGTTTTTAGTTCTGATGTGACAGCTCCGTCAGTGTTTCCTGTACGAAACAGAGCAATTGATCTGGATATTGTCCTCGACAAAGCCGAGTAACATTCTCAGTGGAATAACTGTTTCATATGACCCTCCAGAGTGTATTATCAGCTTAAACTCATCTATTTCACCGCAGCCAGCTGCTTTGTACCTATGCCTGTTTTCGGTACGTAACTACAGACATGCAATTTTTTATTGTTGATGTAATACCAAAATCTTGGATTGGTCAATCTCTACATTATTTACTTTGTAGGCTATACGATCAAAGAGGTGCAGTACTCCGTTTCACACGATACTCGTGTTTAGGGTATTATTTCTATCAGCTGTTTTAACGTACTCTGGAGTCTTATGTGCGACTTACAAAACAGCGAGTCAATATCTTGGATCTGTGTAGAAATCCTTGTTTCCGACGGAAAGGCACGCGGACCCGCGATAAATGGTTTATATATATGTAACTCTGTCTTTGCATTTGTGTCACCAAAATTTATAGGACGATCTATAATAAGAATTCTGTCCATATTTGTTCATGGTATATTCTAACTACTCTAAAAATTGATCATTGGAATGTATCAACGGATTTTGCTTCTGTCGAGAACTGGTGAGGTTACGTAGCCGCTCACTGTGTTTTGCACTGTGCTGTAACACGTGCCTGTGCTGTGTTGAGTTATTAAAACATTTTATCTCCATTCTGTAGTGTACTGAATGTATCATAATACATCTGTGTTGGTTTTATACTTTTGTCGAGCACTGATGAGATTACGTAGCGGCTCACAGTGTTTTGCACTGTGCTGTAACACATGCCTGTGCTGTGTTGAGTTATTAAAACATTTTATCTCCATTCTGTAGCGTACTGAATGTATTATAATACATCTGTGTTGGTTTTATACTTTTGTCGAGCACTGATGAAGTTACGTAGCGGCTCACAATGTTTTGCACTGTGCTGTAACACGTGCCTGTGCTGTGTTGAGTTATTAAAACATTTTATCTCCATTCTGTAGC
>PNEQ01062949.1:0-25792 GCA_003012365.1 Medauroidea extradentata
TGCCACAAAGTAAAGAAGTTTGAAGGAAACGTTACCCTACCATTCTAGCTAATATTGTGGAGGAAATAATAAATTTATATTTTTCTTTGACTCATCACACTGAACTAACATCCAACATTTAATTTTCAATTTTATTCTAATACAAATTCACAATCTAGTAAGAGTCTAGGAAAGCAAATATTTAATTAGTACTCAAATTAGTTTTCCATTTCTTAAGTTATAGTCTCTCATAATTGCAACGTCACTGATAATTTTTTTTATAATAATACGTTACGAAATCTTATTGATGATCCAATTTATGTTTCTTTATGAGCCCTACTAATATTCTTTTAAGGTTATATGTAATAAATTTGGTTCTTTTCACACCACTTGTTTTCTCTCAGTTAATCATAATTGTTTCAATTAATTTTTTTTTACCAAGTCGTACAACCCAGGGCTCATACACTAGTAAAATAATTGGTAAGCTATATCTGCCCAAGTTAAAGTTTTTATTTGGAGATATTACAGAGAGTAAAAGTGGAGAGAGCAAGGTTATGTTACTCTAACCGACGCTTTCCGCGGCGCTCTCTCTCAAAAAGTCCCCCTTACACTTCCTACCAATCGTTGCTCTCGTGGGTGGCTGACCATAACAAATCCGGGCTTTCCTCCGTATCAATTTACTATAGCTTTCCCAAATTAACACACACTAAAATTACATTTTAACATATTTTCAAACTTTGATCAATTTATGATTACTAGTTAATATTACATTGTTCTTCAGGCTGCTTCACGTAGCCACACCTCTCTGTGAATAAGAAAAACAATGAGCTACTTTAGGATACATTTGCAATTTTTTAGGTGACTAAATAGTAGTGTGATATTGCAGAAGCAAACCTTTACTTTTCCTGGCAATAATTAAATGTGCATTTATTGGCAAGTACTTAAGGAAAGTGTGAACAGGAAACCGTAAAATTTGAATTCAGACATGCACTTACACGTAAAATATGACATTTAAAATTACTTTGTTTCATGGGATACAGTTTTCTTAAACATCTAACAGTTGTGCAGTGTTATTTACAAATACAAAGATAACGCTTTATTCGTCCCACGAATTCGCCTGAAAATATTTATATGAACAGAAATTATGACGGCTGTAGCGGGCATCGAACCCACATCCTACAGAATGTGATACCAGTGTTGCGACATTTCGCCAACTCGTTGGACAGGCCATAATAGTTGCCCCATTGTACGCGAAATGGCATCGTCGCCCGGGGAGGGGCGGTGTCACGTGTGTTTGCTGCGGCAAGGGAGGTTTTTCGCGGCAGGGAAGTCAGGAAGGATGTTGGCAGTGATGTTCGCAAGGGGGTAGTCAGAAGGAAGAGGGGGTGAGAGGGGGGTTGTTCTCATTCGCATGCAGATTACAGCGCCCTCTTCTGCACGCAGAGCACGTCAGACTATCGCCCTGGCCACGTCGAGGGGCGGTGGAAGGCAACTATCTCCCTCACTCCACCTACCCGACCTCTGTATCCTCCTCTTTGCTTTCCCTATCTTCTTTACAGCCCGAAAATAGCCACGCGAATTCGTGTTCCTTATGAAACCCTCAGCTACAAGGGAATGAAATGTGTTCTTTTTCATAATTGGTTCATTAACTCCTCCGCCTTATCAGCTTAATACCCAGCCGGAGAGGACAATGGAAGGAAAGGTACAATTACTCTGCATACAAATTGGTCGGACGGGTTGCGTCTTCATATCAAAGGGACTTGGTTACTTGCACTACGCTCTAGTCTCTCAGCTCCAAGAATTAAACGTTGCATTGCGATGGGCCGAGTTTTTGCCGCAGCTTAGACGCTATGAATATCTTCGTGCTACTACGTAGGTATATATCACCTTTGGAGCCGAGAGAGTAAGTACATTACGTACAAGCTATTGTTGGCTGGAATACAGTAACATCATGAGTAACAAGGTCCAGGGTCCCAACTATATATCACAACCTGCTATTTGGACCGACGCAGCGCAACGCAAGTGCATAGCAAGTTAAACGGACGTTCTATTGCAAATGTGTTTTAATTCTGTTAAAGCGCAACCAGACGCAACGCAGCTGCAAATTTTGCGTTGCACCAATAGAAAGCGATATTTAAGCGGCGTTGCACCAATAGAAAGCGATATTTAAGCGGCCCTCGGGTCCCGGAAATACGTTGTTGTTACGAGTTTCATTTACTCTGGTATACTTGCTTTCGTCGAAACACTTATCATCTCCGCAATATTTGTATCTACAGCGGTAATATTAGTATTTTGTTTGTCAAGAAATTTCAGCAATTAAGGGGCCCGCCTCGTTGCCATAAAATCACACTGCAGCGTGTTTGAAGAAAAAGTTTTACACCGAAACTAATACACGTGTGTTCACGCCGTTTTTCTACGAAAAGAACACACACTTCAGACGACTGCCCGTAAGTACTTTCAAGACAACACACGTATTAGAAAGCCCCTTTTAAGGCACGTCAAATGGGTTAAAACGGGGTTTTCAGGCTACTATAGCGGAAAATATAGTAGCCGAATACATGTGAAATCACTTAAGGGTAGTGCATTGGACTTTAGTAAAGTGATTTCGTAAATAAAACAATATGGTCACCACTTAAAGTCCCACAGAAAATTTGTTTTTTTTTTTTTCGCGAAGACTGCACGCCTTAAGCGTAGAGGCGACGCACCGTTGTATGGCCCATACGACGTCGCCCTTAGCACCGTACCTCACTCACACAAACACATGTGCCACGAGGCGGGCCCCTTAAGGCCTTGCTCTTTAGTTTTGCAGTGGTTTCAAAAATATATTTTTTTTAAACGCAAATGAATACATATATATCAAAAATTAATTATTTTAACACTTATTGGTATTTGAATTTTTCTGTTGCGATACACCAAACCGATATTTAGATTTTGCTCCTGAAATATCACATATTTTGTTATCAAAATAAGCCAAAATTAAACAAAATAATTTTTTGCTAGCAAACGGTACATTATTTAAAAAAAACACTGACAAAATTTTGTATCATGTAACTGTACACAGTCTCAAATTTTTCAAAGCATTTGTTTAAAAAATATTCGAGTCATTTGCAATTGTTTTAAATAAATGAAATATCATGGCCTTAAAAGTAAAGATATGAAACAAAACAATTTTATAATTAAGTAAATGTGTATAATTACAAACGTTTATCTATTCATAGCATCCAATTTAATGTTATAATATTATATTGTTAGTTCTTTCACCCGTCATGAGCGCTTCTATCTGTCGTCGCAAAAAAATCGCCATTCGTGGCCGTTGTTTGGCTGAAGGTGGCTGCATACAGTAAAAGCCCTTGTTTTATACCTCTCAAGGGACGCGTTTAAAACGTATGTAAAATGCAGGAAAGTGTATAAACAAGGAGAGTTATGCCGTGGAAGGCTTGCGTGGAACAGGA
Source organism: Medauroidea extradentata (assembly GCA_003012365.1). Classification (NCBI taxonomy): domain Eukaryota; kingdom Metazoa; phylum Arthropoda; class Insecta; order Phasmatodea; family Phasmatidae; genus Medauroidea; species Medauroidea extradentata. The sequence continues at coordinate 3,432 of PNEQ01062949.1, forward strand.
GAAAACAAGTGTAAAATAAGGGAAAGAGTAAAAATCTGGGAATGCCAAAAAAACGTATTTTGTGTATCTGAATCCAAGAAGAAGATAACCGCTAAGGTTAACCTGGCATGAGCATAGTTCTTCGCCGCAGCTTCTACGATCAAGTCACTGAATGGATGATATCTATCCATTTCCCCGTTCGATAACTCGGCTCCATGAGACATTAAGTATTAAGATTATTTCCCAATCAAATACCATAGATAAAGATAGCCTACGTATATGTGTAAAGTTTTTTAAGATTATGCGACGGGGTCGTCAAGCCTAAAAAAAAAAAAAAATCGCGAAAAACCCCGTTCTAGTTATTTTCAGTGTTCAGTCACCAGTAAAATACCTACTTCAACAGGCTGATGGAAGACCTTAAATATGTACGGACACATGCACAGTTGCCAAAATGCTATTCCTAGGCAGACGTCACTTACGCGCACTAAACAATTTTCGAATAACTTACATAAAAGGAACAGTTACAGCTCAAAAACTCACATGTTCTAACTTCAGGAAACCATAGACAACAATCAGTGCTGAACAGACAGGGACTCAAACCCGGTTCCTTCCGGATGCGTCTCAGCCCAGTAACTATTACAAAATCTAGCTCGGTAACGGTCACGATCATTCACAGTAGATGCATTATTACTGCATTTCCCAGTAATATTCAGTACGTTGGACACGTTCTCGTGACAGAAACTCATTCAGTGATGGTTAAGGGTGTTCAAGCGCGATAAAATCATACATTTATATTTTTATGAAATATTGTTAGTTTTACAGACGATACTTGTGAGTACATTTTGCTCTTACGAAACAATTTTAGCACCCGTAGTTTTCTCATAACGGGGTGTCAAAGTCAAAATTTGCTTGTTACACTGCCGTACAAATAGTGAAAACCAACTGACCTACTTAAACAAAATAATTCACTGCGAACTTACATTCCATGAGGTATGCAATGAAACATTAAAAAACAAACAACGTAATATTTATAATTAAAAAATTGCAAAAGTACAGAAAAAAGTTGTAAATTCAGAATTTTTTTTTTAAATACAAAACCAGTTCGCGAGATTTTTTTCTCAATTGTTTTATTACATAGCCTATGGTAAGTCATTTCACTGTGAATTATTTCACGTACATAAGTTAATTGGTTTTCACTATTTTCATGGCAGAAGAACAAACAAATTTTGACTTTGACGCACCGTTTTGAGAAAACTACACCAGCTAAAAATAGTTTCGTGAGAGGAAACTGCACTCACAAATCAGTATTTCATATAAATGTAAAATTATGACTTAACCGCACTTCAAATTCTCTGCTACACCAATCTGCAACTAGACCGAACAAAGTTGCAGCATTATCACCGAGCGTGGTGGAGCATTGGTGAAACCAATGGGTGCAAGATCAATGCTGACTGTCTACCTCATGTGCGACCAAATTGAACGGCACCATATTGCAGCCAATAACATGCATTGTCCTACATCAATTTTTTTTATCATCACCCCCACCACTGCTAAGTACACAATTCCATATCTTCACCTGCAATATGTCAGGGTTCAATTTCGTCATGTAACAAAGAGCAGCGTACCAGACCAGTTCTTTAATAACGTCTTTGGGTAAAACACTAGCCTCACATTCGGGAAGATCCGGGTTCGATTCCCGGCTCCAGCCATCCTAATTTCGGTTTTTCAGGGTTTTCCGAAATTACTCCAGGCGAAAGCTAGGATGGTTCCTTACAACGCCCTGGCAGAATCCTTCTTCTTTACCCGACGCGTACTTCTACCAAGGCCTTGTGCTGCTCGAGGACACGTTAAACCAAATAAATTTAAAAAATTTAATAAAAATTATGCATCTGCTTTTTTAGAATATCACAAAATTGGTAACAAGAGGTAAACGAGACGGCCTGTTCTACACGCACTCTACAGGAGATCACTAACAGTAAGCTGACATAATCATAAGTACGAACATATGTCTCTGCACTACTTCCAGGTTGCATTTTTTTTTCTAATGTTAAGCTTTTACGCTTGCCGTGGAAGCGTTGATAACTAAATTACAACCAGCACTAAAATTCGGCGTGTTGCAGTTCTTATCGTTAGGTGACCGTCATAGCTTTACATGCATGCACGTTATAAATGAATATTCATGACCACAAACAGGAAAGCACGCCTGCCAATTACAGTGTATATGGAGATCTGCATAGTGCCATGAGTGCATCACTTTCTGCCGTTTACTCAAAATGTTTGGCAGTAATTAATATACTTTATTTTTAATGCGAGACATATTTTCGCAAATTGAAATCACTCGCGCATTTAATTGGTTTGCTCTAGTGCTCATTAAGTACTGGCAAATTTTAACAAAATATGTTAATGCTTGTAATATTTTAAAATAATGCGGCATGTCCATGAAAATGTAAATTGCACAACTTTGCGACATACGCGTTGCACGGACGGTAGCATAGAGTGTCATGCGTGGCGAAACTGTTAAATTTATTCCCAAGATTATTATATATTAAAAGAAACCACACTTCAAAATGTACTTCTAAGGATTAAAAAAACGGCACGCCTGTTAGAAAAATGTATTGGGCCACCTTTAAACTAGATAAAAATGGGCAAGAACGTCTTTTCAGACTGCTGTACGTATAAAAATATAAACCTAAAAAAAATCGTTTTGACTGTGCTATAATTATCACATAACATTTGAACAAAAATGTGAATATCACGTTTTAAATTGAACTAAAAAGAATATAATTATTTCGCCTACGAAAATAATACATGTAAAATTTAAAGAAAAACATTGACGTATGACGTATGCAAAATATAATAATAGATCCATGGATAGTTCACCTCTAGGATCCACTAAAAATGTTATTGACTCGAAGTTATGTGAACTATTGTGCGAGCTTTCTAAACGACAGCTACTGTCTACAATATTAATACCTGTTGCATGCGCCCACTTTTTTCGTTTTAAATGTTACAAGAATTTTAATTCGAGAAGTCATTTTATAGTTGTTAAGTCCATTAAAAATAGTGGAACACATTTTTTTTAAATTTAAAATTATTTCATGCTTTATATGTAGGTTTGTGTGTGAAATTTTGTATTGGATTTTAAACAAGCAAAATTTTTACCATCCAATTTTGAGCTACGTTTAATGTTTATTGGTCTCTAGCTCATCACCGAGAGTGGTGGCGCAATTGTCAAATGTTGGACACACATTCGTGAGGACCCGGGTTTGATCCCCGCCTCAGGCCATCCTGATTTCGGTTTCCCATGGTTTCTCAAAATAGCTCAAGACGAATCCTGCAATGGTTCCCTAACAAAGGCCATGGCCGAATCCTCTCCCAGTTCCTGTCCTTGTATTTTAAGTTGTGTGTCACCGTCTCTAATGACCTAGTTGTCGACGAAATGTAAAGCCCACTTACCGTACCTTACCTCCAGCTCATCGCAAAGTTAGATTAATATCAACTGCGAAATTTGTACAGACACTCACAGACAAGAAAGCGAATTAGTAATTTTAAAAAAATGATGAAAGGTGTCATGACAAGGTCAATACACCGCACCTGTTTTGGCCGCATGGCTTACCTTTTAACTGCGTCCAACGGATAAAAAAGAACCCGCACAATTGTAGTAAATGCTATTGTTGAAATTTCTCGGATAATTTAAAACACCACACATCACACTCCCCCTCGCAACAATACATTTGGAAAAATGCCAAATATATTATGTGTACCTCAAACTTCGATACCTCGATGCAGAGTAAATACGTACAGTTATCAATAAATAAATTAAACTGTTATCTTGTGACTATAATTCAAAAAGCATATATTTCATGTGACAAAGTTTTTGCTTTAAAAATGTTTACGTTTTTGATGATTGTACAAATATTTTACTAAGAAAGAAGGGAGGCGGGGAAAGCTTTGTTTACCCTAAGCATATTTCTGTTCAACTATCACGGCAACAGAGTTTTTGTTCTCATATTTTATGAAAATTTTATTAAACCGTTTACAAAGACGAAGCTAATTCATAATGGTTCATTTTTGGAGAATAATATTCTTGGCTGAAACAAAACTCGTTTGTGGTAAAGAAAATATTTTGCACTTCACTTCGATCTGCAAGTCTGATCATATAATCTGCGTATGATGCGTATAATGTAAAATAAAATCTTGTAATAATAGTTCACGCAATTATTTGGGTTGCAGTTTTTGTGTTCGGCAGTGCACTGTGCCAAAACTTTAATAAGCAAAAATATCCTGATTGTAATAGCTTACGAAATTATTTGAGTTACAATGTTGGTGTCCGGCAGTGTACTGTGACATAGTTTTGATGTTCTGTGTATGTTGTAGCAACTTCATGAATGTTTTAATTTTTATATATATTTTCCTAAATTCATGATTTTCATTCAATACATAGCGTACTAGCTACCCTTCGGCGACTTTGCCTGAGTGCGTGTACTCATATCAAATATGTTTATTATAAGGAGCTGTTTTTCACCAGAATAGTGGATATTACATTGTGTGTGTGCTAGGATCAACAAGTAGCTATGTGAGCTGATGTGCAGCAGTCCAAGCCGACTACAACTGTCCACGCGAGATGTCATCCCTGACGTCCATACTAGACACTTAGCAAGTATTGTCCCTTATTTACAGTCATAGCAGTGACATAGTTTTATACCGCATTACGTATCCGTATCAATTATTCCTCCGCGGACTTCTTCAGATAGGCTGTATACAAATTTTTCTCCGACGTAATGAGGCTCGTGCAATTTTGTCATAACACACCTAAATGCAAACTGATAATTTGTTTTTAGATAAACGCCATTGCTAGCGTCTGTTTTGGTTGTCGGCACTTTCATGCTACTTGTTTTGATCCTTGTTTGTTTATTGATTCCACTTTTTAGAATTTTTTGTATCCCCATTATATACTGACTACGATATTTCGGCATTATTTGTATGACTGCAACTTTTCAGAATACATGGTTTGTGCGTGTGTGTATATATTATATATTTCCTATTTTCTCGAGTTTCGTTGTTTTTATGTAACTGTGTATTTACAGTAACTCAACAACATTCACTAGCAATGACCTGTCCCAACAAAACACTTCAGTCTGACGTTCGTACTGAGGCTTTTTTACTCAATAGAGGCAAAAATCAAATAATCGGAATTGTATAAAGGTTGACTTTTAACGCATTAAGTATCGAAATATTTAACCGCGCTTGTAAGATATATTTCGTAGTCCTCAATTTTTTTTTTGCGTATTTTCACCTCCTTAAGGCTGTCGGGCACGATAAGGGCAATCCAGCAAACTAGGTTAACATTTGTAGATTTTCTTAGATGGTCGTTAGACACTTCTTCCACTGTGAGTCCAAGAGCAAGCAAAGTGTGACAAGATACGCGTGTAGATTGTTGTGACGATAACCGGCTCCACTCTCAAACTGCTGCTACGTTGAGGTGTAGTGCAGACAGTCTGGCCAACAAACGAAGAATTCCATTACGTGTCTAGCCGTGTCCGAAACGAAGCGTATACATATCTAGGGTTTGGGAATTTAGACTCAGTTTCGAACGTTATGAAACAGTTCTCATGCGGCAAAGTTGGAAGCTATATACTTGTTGGTATTTCGATGTCGTTTTTTCCCCTTCACTATTGAATGTATTGTATATTCGTTATTATATATAAACTAATTAGCTGTTTCTTTTACATCCTAAATTACGAATTCTACTGTAATATTTATTTTGTTTTAGGGTTGATATATTTAGAAAATACGAAATTTATTTGAAATTCAAAAATATATTTGTTACATGCAAAATAACACTCCGTGCTTTTAATTTACATCATTAATATTTTAATGGATATGTATATGTTTTTCAGCCTAAAATCGGAGTGAGTATAAAACGTAAGTAAACAGCAGCCGACGAATTTACGGAGGTATTTCGGAATTTTGCATGCTACTTCACCTCAGTAAATTTTACACTCTGTATCCCCAAATATTTACTGCACTAACCTGGTCACGTAGTTGATTTAGTAGCCTAAATAGTCGTTTCGGACATGACCTCTGAATTGAACTTAGGTTAATTCTACTACAGGTTAGAAATATCAATGTTATAAGTTTGCCACAGGGAAAGTTTCTGCCGCTTTAGCGCTGGTATCGGTAGTGCACCAAACTGACCAAGCACAGAGCATTCCTGAATTTTAAGTTTCATTAAGTTTATAATTTAAAACGTTAAATTGGTTTCTTTTCACTTTAAAATTAAGTTTAAAAACTTTTATCATTTCCAAGTTTATTTAAACTTAATTTTACTACGGTTTCGTATTTATCTGGTATATTAACGATTTAAATGAAACTAGTGGCAGAAATTTTCCCTGCTCTCCCATGAGAAAACGTATTTTCTCTCTAACCTGTAGTAGAATTAACCATAGTTGAACTGAACACTCAATTTTCATGTACGATGTCGCAGAAAAAAAGTTGGCGATATTCGAAAGAAAATACAAGTTTACGTGTATTTTTATGCACTGGTGCTAATTTCATGCCTTATTATCCCTAAACGATTTTATAAGTGACATGGTAGTAGCAGAAAAAAAGTTGGCGATATTCGAAAGAAAATACAAGTTTACGTGTATTTTTATGCACTGGTGCTAATTTCATAAATTATTATTCTTAAACAATTTTGTTAGTGAAATGGCAGTAGTTCCGTTATACCTTTAATGAAATATGCTTAAGTCAAATCATTACTTTAAAGAGATCAGATAAAAAAGTACATGAAGATAGATTTAACATTTGCAGACAGTTAGCAAGTTCGATTAATTGTTTCGCGTTAGAAATGAACAGGATAAGAACATAAAGCTATACACACTAATTAATAGTATTTTTTGGTGATTATACTTACAATATCAAAAAAATGAAAGTTTTTTATTTTAATGAAACATTAGATAAGCTTAATTGTGCTTACTTTAATATCTTTGTATATTTATTTGATAAAATCTCATGAATGGTAATTAGCATACAGATGTACCGTGAAATATATATGCAAAATAATTCTACCGTAGTGTTTTTTTTTTTTCAATAATTTTTGTACGAGTTGCTACTATTTGAACTACGTACAATATTCTTTACACCTAAGGTGCTCTGATTTGTAAAACTCCGAAATGTATTTTCACTTTATAGGATATATACGTTTTATGATGTTTATCATTCAACAATCTGCGAACGAATGGTTTTAAGAATTGTCTGAATAGGTCATTGGTAAAAATGAGTCGTATTTTGAAGTAAAAGTTCTCTCCCTCCCTCTATTATAAACTGATCCGAATGCAAATTGCCACTGGTTTAGCACACACAAATATTTTTCTCGTTTGCAATATGATTAACGAATTTTGTACAAAGATATTTTCAGTGATGTCCTTTTCGGCCTTGAATGAAGATGAAAGACGTCCTTTATATGTTACCAAGATGACGCACCTATATTATTTCTACTAAAATTTAATGTGTTCAATTCATACTATTACTTAACCTATATATTGTGTTACAGTAAAATTTTAATGGTTTTTAGTAGAGTTATGATTACTTTACAAAAAAATTCTGTAATTATGCATTGAAGGGGTCATTTGGAAATAAGAACTTTAGAGACCTAGAATAGACGGGAAAAATAATCTCCATACCGTCCTTAGTAACACACTAAAGGCGCGATGCCATCACAAGAAGGGAAACATTTTATTCGGGGTCCGAAGTTACTGTTTTCTGCTAATTTTCCAAAGTGCGAAACGTCAACAAGCCAGTGTGAATAGTAGTGTAGATGCCGTCGCTAGGCTTCGTTAGAGTCAATTCAATAACAGCGCATGCACGTACATACTGCTCGACAAACCTTTGTGTGTCCGAGGAAAATATGGGAACTACAGTTGCCTCCCTCTCTGACACACTAATTTGTCACAGGTACTTCGGAAACTGGTAACATTATGAGTCTTACGTAAGTACATATTAATGAAGGTAATTTATATTGTTTCGTTTCGCTCAAAAGCTTTGTATTTGTGCTTTTATCACACAATTTCCCTCGCAGTCAGTGACCTACGCACTAGGCCGGAACTTGTGTAGCGTACGTTAAATAGGTAATTTAATTCAATTGCAAAATTTAAATTATGTAATTGGCTATTGTTTTCAGATACAGAACTGCTTAGAAAATTGCGTTTTACCTCCAAATTTCCCTGAGATTCGTGGACCTCCCACTAGGGCGTAACTTACGAACCAGTAGGAGTATAGAAAAGCTATTTCCACCATTGTATTCAGTGTGTCTGAATGTCTGCTTGATGAAAGTGTAAAAGCTCAGATTTCAAAAGGTTCCTGAAGACGGATATAAAGAACCCCTCTACATAACAACAGCCCAACAAGAAGCCTAGAGGGCTAAAGAAAAGAGACCTGCGAGACGTGAAAAAATAATAAACTGTTAACCACACCTTAATACTTGTCTTTTGTACCACTTTTATTTACTTACTTATTTTTAAAATACATGTAATTCTTTGAAACACTCGTAATGTTTTAAAATATGAATCCTTTTTTTATTTCAGGGTTGTACGTCCTCATATTTGAAACTGAACATAATAAAAATAAAACAAACCAAAGAAAACTATGCTATTGCACCGACGTACAAATTCTTGTTATGGAAGGTTGGGTTGTTATGAAAAATTTGATATTTTTAATTGCGAAAGTAACAATTTTATGCATTTACAAGGACGGCAGTGTATTTTCGGTTTCTGGAATTGGGATTTGTCTAAATAAGGGGCTCTTATGCTATCTATTATTCTAATGATTTTATTCTAAAATGCTTTTTTGGAAAATAAATACCGAGCAGTTTTGATTTTTATTACATAAATATACGCAATTTTCAAAAGAAGTATCTTCAAAACATATATCGTTCTAAACATAATACTGTAATGAACCCATTGAGAAAAGGCAACAAGCTTGTTAGTCTATCAGCTGAGTGAAATAATGCCTTCTATCATGCGGTAAAAAAAAGACGCGCGAGGTTTCATTTTATTCAGTATTTTGTGTAGGTTACGAATATGCTAACACGAAAATCTAAATCGGTAGCTTCCATATCGATTTTAAAGAAAAAGTATAAATATATAGTAAACTGTTACTGCCAATTTTCCAAAAAATTGTGTTGGCAATGCGAAAATCGAGTTGATATCCTCAGTGATAAACTTAGGACTAATTTTGATCAGCACTTAAAATTGGTCTCTCCACGTAGCTAGTGTATGAAGGAAGGCGCTGGCCACCCTTCACTCGCTAAAAAGCCTAAAAAATCACTTTCCCTTACGCATTAAAAAACACCCTGTCCAGGCACTAATTTGACGTTGTTTGACTACTGTGGCGTGGTTTACAGCGACCTCACTGACGAACAAGCCACTAGATTGCTGAAGATTCAAAATACACATGTACGTTATATTTTTAACCTTAAAATACGTAATCATATCTCACAATTTCATAAACATTTGTCCTCGCCAAATAAATAAAAATTAATAAAATGACACTCCACTCGTCTTTACTGCACGGCCCGACTGAAGGCATTTTCGTGAGAATCGGGCTCTAGCTGATAGAGCCCGCCCTGCAGATAATCCCTGTCAGTTTTGGTAACATGAGATGTCACTTATTTTCCTCTCATAACTGCTCCGCGTTCACTCAAGGTACTGGGGATAGAAGCAACATATCTCCACAAGTAGATGTCCTGTTTTCGTCGGGTAAAAAACTGAAATTATTTAGTTTTAATTACAATTTTTACAGGATTATTATTATTCCAGAAATGTTCAGATTGCAACATACTATAGAGCATGGTAAGGTACATGTCTAAGACATGGTTTTATGTGTTATTCATGCTGCATTACTCTACTACAATTTAACTAAATCATTAAATAAAGACGTATTTTATAGATTTATTTCTTTAAAAAGTTAAAAGATTTTTATATGTATCAAATGTCTTAGACAATTATACGACTTTACGACGCCTACTTCCGAAAACGATATACTTTCAATACACTCGTTCTCTCAATAATGTTCAATAACGGTACACATGTTTCTCACTATTTAGCATACCGTACCGAGCACCCTTAACGGCAGAATTTCAATAAAACTTGATATCATCTTCAAGGATTTGTATGGCTCTCACAACCAAGAGAAAATTATGACCATAGCTCATCGGGTTCCAGCTACATCACTGATACATCTTTAACATCTTTTACATCGCTTAGGGATCGATTTTAGAAAAATCCTTACCATACTTTCCTGTAATTTAGTAAGCATCATTTTGAAACAAACCGCGCCTTTATCTCTTCTGAATTCGATAGATGTCGAGAGTTAATCGAAAACACATTTTAAAGCCTTTTTATCATTTTAGGATTATAATTGTAAAACATCATACAACAGTTTTTATACGTGTCGCGTTGGAGAGGGTATGACACTTGGAGTAGTTAAATCGACAGTTAGTTATAAACACTTTTTCAATCCTTTTCACCTCCTTAGAGGTCAAATTTTTACTTCATATCGTCTAAACTCTGAGACGAAATCTTTTATCAACGAGTTTGCAGACAAGACTGCAGTTGTTAGGTTACTTCGGATGTTGATGAGTAAATGCTGTTCAAGCAGAGGATATCAACACAACGAAATAGCTGATGAGAAAAATATACTGCCGTTAGTTGTGAGTATATCAAATACGTTATCTGTAAAAATCCCATCACTTAAGTGTGTGTGTATATATATATATATATATATATATATATATATATATATATATATATATATATATATATATATATATAAACTTGCTATAAAACACACAGTTCTCGCACCGGCCTTCATAATTAATATAATGTTATATAAGTATGGCGGCTCTTCGGGTTCAAGCAATATCGACTATTAGTAGTAAACACTTTTACCCCCTTTTCACCTTCTTAGAAGCCTTTTCCTTTTCTTGTCACCTTAATCCTGAGACAAAGTCATCACGAAATTTGTTCGTTTATGTAAGCCAACCAGTCAGAGGTTTGATTTGGGCGTTGATAGGTGCTTCAAGCGTATCTGGCTACTGCACAATTATAGTATTTAGGCGAATCGTGCAACGGATAGCGATTTTTCATTCTTAAGAATTATAATTGTCACCTTACGTGAAAGTAATTACTAGTAAAGTACCGTCATAAACTGTAACCAAAATATTGTGATGATTTCATCATTTCTCACCCATTTTTTTGCGGTAATGCGCTTGAACATAGATAGGACGTTTAAATGATTAAATTTAGTTTTTGCGAAGTATTATTTGTATGATTTTTTTCTGTCAGGCACTCTGACGTGTGTATCTGTCTGGCCGACAATATAATCCAACCGTTTCCGACAGGATCCCAGCTGTCTGTGACGCGTTAAACATTTAAATGTTTCGCCACATGTTGACAGGTCGCAACTGGATGTCGACGAAACGGCACTCGGTGGACTATTTTACAAAACGTCTGCGTTGACTTACAAGATCCGACTTGGATGTAAGTCCGCGGTTACACGGGCCTCGTAACTAGTTTAAATTACACTTGCTCAGCCGTACGTGTGGTCACACGTGTCTGAAGTAGTTCATATCGTTGCTGCTTCCTATTCAAACTTAACAGATTATAAAGGTTCTTCGCCTAAACAACAATATGTATGCCTTGCTGTGATTTGCTCGTTAAACGTCAACAAGCACTGCGTACACGATGGCTGACAACCCCGTGTTATGATGCAGCAACGGCATTAAGTTTTTAAAATGTTTTGTTGGCTACGTAAAGGTAAAAATGGTTTCATATTAAAATATGAGACCTTCAATATATTTGCAACGGAAAAAGAATGCATGCCCTTTCCAGTACTCTTGTGTGCATGAAGCAGGCACGTGGGTGTTCGCGGTAAAAGTAAATTTTCGAAAATCCTTGCCACGTTCCATAAAGTGTAATATTGGTTTAAATGTTTTGTGTCACGAAGAATTTCTGTCACCACATAACACATTGCACCGACATATGAGTGTGTTACAAGCCCTGGGACGGGGTAAGTAGAGCTTTCAAAAGGTTACGTTTACCGCGACCGACGCAACTTTTAATATGTAAACAAGTGAGTTTAATAAATATAACGTAAATCTGACGTGTCTACAGCTACCTTTTGTACATAGGTTAAACGGTTAAACCAAACATGACCTCAAAACAATATACTGTCGTAACAAAACACAATTAATTTTGACTGCGACAATCGAGTACCGTGTAGCCACACGAACGTGTTCACTTCGGCAGCTATACACTGAACGTGTTTAAAAATGGCTGACTAAACCTCTTCAGGCCGCCGTGTAACCGCGGCCTAAGAACACAATTACGCATTTAAGTTGGCGTTGATTTTTGTAGTGCTTTAAAACACTATTACGTCTATTACGGTAAACGGTTTTGTGATGGCTACAAAATGTTTTGTCAATATGGACCTCACATAATAATTTTTCAGCGGTTACAAATTTTTTTGTAGTCACTGCAAAACTTTACTGGGGCAAGCAAAATATTTTGTGATCACCACAAAAAAAAATTGGTAATGTCCATAATGACAAAATATTTTCTGGTGACCAATATGTATTTTTTTCAGTGTACCCTTAAACGGAGACACTTGAAGAATAGGCTAAAGTAAAATACGTTAAATTTGTGTTTGGTCACGCCGTCCTAACATATCTTAATTGAAAAACTGGCACCTAGCGTTAAATAAAAAAAAATATTAAATTTTAATCTAAACCAAAATAATTTTTTTTTTTTTTTTTTTTTTTTAATTTTGATTACACAGTAAAACCAATGTTCAACAGATCTAAGAAGATGTTTTGGATAAATTCTCCCTTTTATGATTTAAAAATTAATACTCGCGAAGACTGCATAAATAGAGAATTCATGGCCAAGGCCAATAATTCGAAAATTGTTTTTGTTTTATTATGGTTAATACAACTAAGGCAGACTCATTTTTTTCCCGCATGTTCACATGCCTTCTTATTTTTCCACATGAATCCTTCTTCTGCCCCGTGAACAATGCGCTAGCAGTAATAGCCAATAAAGTGTAGACGAACTTCTCTATGTCTCATGATTAGTTGTTCAGGGACTATGGTGTCGCGGTTACTACGGCGAAATAAGCAACATAAATCGTTATCGTTGTTGGAACCGCCACGGCGGTGTTGTGGTAAAACCACTAGCCTCCCACAGTTATACGGGTTTTGTTCTCGGCGGAGTCAATCTCACATTTTCACTTGTGGTAAACATGCGGACGTTGCCGTTGACCGATGGGATTTCCTCGGTGTACTTGCGTTTCTCCCGCCCTACGCAACCCTTGCTTATGTAATGCAGGGCTTCATCTCAAGTTATCAATCAGAGCTAAGCAGATTGTACCGAGTGGCGTGGCAGAAATATAAGCATGCCAGTAGGCTAACGCTACGTAGTTCAACAATGTTGGCCTTCTTCCTGAACGTTTTACGACGGAGGCTTGCTAGACTGCAACATAAGAGTAGTCTCGCCAGCTAAAAGAGGTCTGACTCATTAGCTTTGCATAATTTAGAAGACAGAACAGGCAGTCCACCGCTTGTCATAGGATAATGGGTCGAGTCCCTAGAAGGCCGCGGTGGCCGAATGGTCTTTGGTGCGAAAGGTTCTGGTCTGGCTGGATGTACAATTTGTTTGTCCGTACGAGTCCTTTCAATTGTCGGAGTCAACAAAACTTTCCTAACCTGGGGAATTGTCTAACAATAAAGTTGTAAAGGGGGGATTTTTGGCTCGTTGGCGATGTCGCGTGCTCGCCAAGGAGCCTAACATTTAAAAAAAAAAAAAAAAAAAAAAAAAAAAATATATATATATATATATATAGTGGTCAGACCATTTACCTTCCACCAAGGCGATCCGGGTTCGATTACTGGCGGGGTCTGTCTCCGGATATTTGCATGTGGGAATCGTGCCGTTTGTCAGCGGGTTTTTCGGGGATCTCCTGTTTCCCCCGCTCTCACATTCCAGCGCTGCTCCATACTCACGCCATGCCACCCCTCGCCGGCGCTAAAGAGCTGGATGAGCGCTGACCAAACTCTCTCATTCGAGTCCCTAGACGCCGCCAGTCGACTACAGCTTGACAGCATTCGACATTATGCGCAAAGTGTGAACGTCAGTTCCTATTATATATATATAGTACTCGTGGAAATCAACCTCAGTTTAAATAACCTAAACTATCCACAACCGCGCCCTTAAAATTCGTTTAAAAATTGTAGAACTGTTCTTAATCTGTTATTCATGTATTCCTTAAGCTCTCCTCTGTAACGAAGTCCGCGTATGTAAAGCATTTTTTATAGTTTACAACAGAGGCGAAGTCGCAGGCGCGTCTTCCCTTTGCTATTAAGACACCATCCCCAAACTAATTAAGTAATGAATTAATTTCCCCAACAAGACGTTTACTATGTACCGGCGCCAGTTCAGATTCTCTGCCCTTGAGAGTCCTCCCGTAAACTCTAAAATATAGTTTGTAAATGTGACACACGTGCGTATAAGAGCGATTAGAAAGTAGGTATGGTAGAATGTTTCCCAGGCATCCATGGTAGCACTCATAAACGTTTTTTTATAAAACAGTCATGTGAATACTGACTTATCGCACTTGTATTATAACAAGTGTACAAGTTTATATATTTACAATGCGGAAGTATGCGTTTAGGTTAATTATGTCCAAAACATTTTAGAACATGTTTTTACAGTGCACGCTATTTGTTTATAGATAGAGCCACGATTTGATGACGAAAACATGTTTGCAACGTTCGGTTTCAATGCGTCATGTGCATATCTGCAGCTCTGTTACATCGCCTGAGATTGGATGATATTACTCTCACTTTCCTTGGCAAATTACAGATGCACGGAGTGACGTGTCTATAAAGACACGGTGCCGATAACCATGAAGTAAAGCTGCCTATGTGCACGTGAGACACTGCAATAAAGTGGGGCAAAAATCTTTTCGCGACAAAATCGTGGCCCTAATTAATTATGGGTATTCGGGGTAAAGTGAGCACTAAATATTTAACCTTTGAAAAATATCACTAGTCGTTACTGCATATAATTCAACATTAACTATATTTGCGTTACTGCTTAGTGGTTGGCAGCGAAACTATGCAATGTAGTTCTTGTATTTCCTATTTAAATACAAAACAGACACAAAATCAGCCGTAAAATGACAGAATTGTATTTTATATAATTAATAAACTTTTTTTTACTAAACTGTATCGATTCATATACTGATAGCACAATTTATCTTATACTACGCGCACATATTAAGTGACGTGTCCAGAGGGGCCACGGTGGCCGAGGGGTCAAACCTCTCGCCTCCCACCAGAGCGATCCGGGGTCGATCCCCGGATTTTGCATGTGGGAATCGTACCGGACGATGCCGCTGGTCGGCGGATTTTCTCGGGGATCTCCCGTTTTCCCCCGCCCATTCATTCCAGCGCTGCTCCATACTGACATCGCGTCACCCCTCACCTGCGCTGAAGACCTCGATATTAGGCTGGGACCACACTTTCCTTTTTTGAGGGATTGGTTTGCCCGACCCCTCTCAGCGGGCGAGTCATGTACCCTAGCTTTAAATGGGGGCGACCACACTTTCCCTAGAAACAGGTTCTGAAGGGAAAAGACAGGTCAGTGCGTCCGTCGGTCCGGGGGAAGGGATGAAGGGATGGGAGACAACAATACACGCATTCAAGTGGGTGCGTCTACACTTGCCGGTCGCACAGCTCCGGTTTTGGGTTGCAGTTCATAGTTTGGAAAGTATGTTTGACACTGACCGTCTCATTAACTCGAATGAAGACCATCAAAATGGGGATTTGATATCAAAATATTAATACCGGCAAATTTTCAATCAATATATTCAGCACATCATTATTATTATTTTCTTTAAATTTATGAATTAGTCACTAAAACTCTGTGCGAATTTACAGACTATATGTAAAGTTCATAATTTTACATTTTAGCATATGCTTTCACATATAAAAAAACCAAGACATGTATGTTAAAAATGCAATGATTGTATGTGTTTACTTACAATTTAAAATGTGTATTAAAGTATATGTTTAACTTCATGTACGCTATTTCTTCTTTAATACGAATATTATTGTGTTAGTACACTTAACAAGTTTCAAGCTTTAGTTTCAGAATATGTCAGTCTGCATAAACAATTTTGAGTATAAAAACTGATTGTTTATAGAAAATTATTTTTGTCAAGTATATGTGTTAGTGTATTTCGTCTTTTACTTGTTTTGCGAAATTAAAGTTAAAAGCATTCTCTTACATTTCACCGAAATTTCAAACCACATAATCACTTACACAAGGATAACAATAAAAATTAGATGAAACATAACTAACAACTATTAACAGTATCAACTAAGTATATAAAATTATCAGTGTTTTAAAATTATTAAAGTGTGCAGCGACAAAACTCAAACGAAAAGACTTCTAGCTACAGGAATAAAATTTCAGCTTATAGTAGCCATGCTTTGAAAATAATGTGGGTAATACTTTTTTTTACATGCATATTACAGTTTTTCTTAATACTTAAGATGTGTAACGAACTTCCAAAACATTTTTTTTTACTTGAAGATACGAACTAGATAATCTAATTTTTGAAAGCCGCCTTGGTTGGCTCCCTCCTGAGACTGCCATCAAATTATCACTGTCTGCCCCGCCTGTCGGCTAAATACTTAATTTTTACTCTAATTTCCCAACTAACCGTTCTGACAATTACAATTACAAGATCACATCTAACAAATATAAATGAGCATATTGGACATAAAGAAACTTGGATTACATTTGTACGACAATTTTTAGCATCGTACAGTTTGCGAGTTGTATTAAATATCGAAGTCATAAAAAATTTTAATAAACTCCTTTTTCTTCACCATTTTTCAGTGGCGAATTTAACGATCGTAACATTTCACACACATAAGGTATTAATAAATTAATTGCACTTTTTGGTTCAAATAGGTCAAGCATTCTACAGTTACAAGGTAATCATCCTATAGTAATTACCTGTTTGGAGACTTCAAAAGATGATGGTAGAAAGAAACCGAAAACAGTTATACTACGAATCTATTCCGGTTAGCAACAAACAACATTTATTCGCAGTAGTTTCTTGTTACGTACGGTTTCTGCTTCTTGCTTACCAGTTTCCATGTTAGAGCTTTTCTAAGATGGCGGTTTCGCTATGTGACAAAACGATTCTATGAAATACAATAAAATAGTAAGTAATTGCCACCCTAAAACGGTACGGTGACTTTACGTCGTTGACAACGAGATCATTAACGACGCTAACACACAACTTTGTACAATGACAGGAACTGTAAGAGGAGTAGCCATGGCCTTTGTAACGAACCATTCAAGTATTTTCCGAGAACTATTTTTGGACGCCATGGAAAACCAAAATCTGGATTGCCGGTGCCAGGGATCGAACCCGCGTCCTTTCGAATGTGAGTCCAATGTGTTACCGCTGCGCCACCTCGATCGGTACGCCACCAGAAGAAATATTTATTTATTTATTTATTTATTTATTGGGGGGGGGTGGTAAATGGAGGTAAAAAACACCTGCTCTTACCTTAGACACGGTGAAATTAATTTGCGTTTGTGAAAAAAAAATATGAATAGTAAAGAGAAGTACATTTTCTCTCGCACTACGGGTACACAAGTACCGCGACGTAGTTGTGCGCGTGGATCCCTGCTCTAAAGTGATTTATGGCGGTAGCAGTCCTGTTGGAAGGGAAAGTGTGGACTGCCGAAGGTCGACCCGTCAGTAGGGGGGCGTTTGTGCTGATCCCTTCAGAAAGGAAAGTGTGGTCCCAGCCTTAAGCGCTGACCAAAATATCTTCACTTCACGTGTCGTTACGCGCGAAAAAATACGAATTGGCTGATAAGCAGAGGTTTTTCCGAGTGCTCACTTTATCCCGAACCCCCTATAGTCTTGGTTGTCGAGCCTTATGGCACTGTTCCGCGTATTACGTAGGCTCGGTTGCTGCTGTCACGTGACTTGCCGAAGGTATTCCTGGCGTAGTAGCGAGAGTAATGTAGAGCACGTGTGTGACATTCCCCCTCCTCATAAACCTACAAATTCATCTCACCCGCGCAGCGGTGTTCTGTTTCCGCCGCGACGTCGCCGGCGCTCACACCTCGCGGTACGTCTAGAGGATTATGCGTTGGCGATACCAGTCCCTCGCCGCTTCTCCTCCGCCTCCTCTCAGCTGTCAGCGGCACAATGACAGAGGGAGGCAGCGCGCGGACCGCCGCGGGCGACATTTCACCCGTCACGACCACGCCCCTGTCATCATCGGGGGTGCGCGCCGGCGTTGCGCGATCGAAGCCCTCCCCCGACAACACGTCAACCCACCCTCGCGCCACCACCCCTTGTCCTGAAAGCCGCGGGGCGTGCGACTCGCACGGCTGGCCGCGCTGAATGACGCCGGCGATGGCGCCCTGCCAGTTTGCCCATTCAACCCCTCGTCTCGGCGACCAACACCACGTCAGCCAGAGCGCTCGGCCGCTCATTGCTTCCCTGCGTTCAGCTAGACTCTGCCGCATAGCGCTGTATCGAATGCCCTTTAGCATCCTTCGGAAAAAAATAATCCTTTCTCAGTAACCAAAAGTGAGCGAGCCTGTCATTTACACTCAAGGATGTTCCAGAGGTTAGAAATCATAATTTTATATTTGTATGACACAGTGTTTGTTTTATATACGTACGTTAATTTGTAGTACATTACCCTCTTACACAAAAATATTACTTCAGGCAGTTTTCCCATAATGGCACTTCCCAGTCTAAATTTGCGTGTTTTCAGTTAATACACCCCTCGAAAACCAATCAACATAATGAAACGAAATTATTCACAGTAAAATTACATGTCACGGTATGGGGGTTTCTAGTACATAAAAAATAAACGCAAAATATTTTTGTATTTAAAAGGAATTTCTAAAAGTAGCAAAACAATCGAAATTTCACAAATATTTTTAAAGTTACAAAGCCTTGTTTGAATGGGCTTTTATATAATATGTAAGGCCTTAGCCAGTGATATATACTTTTACTGGTAATTATTTAGTTTCAATATGTTTATTGTTTTTCGGGGGTGTATGAACTAAAAACATACAAATGTTGACATTGAATTGCCATAATGGGATAACTGGCTGAGCTAAACATTTTTACTAGAGGATTATGTAAAGTTTACAAAACTAACACTGTTTCACACAAATACAAAATTATGATTTTTTCCCTCAGGTTCGCTCTTAATGCCATGCTCTCTTGTATAATTTTTTTCTTTAACGATATTGATTTTTTTTTCTGCCTAATTGAGAGCAGATATTATAAATCTGTTCGGCGGTTTTGTTGGAATTCGTCTTCTCCGTGTCGGCTCAACTTTTGTTTCGAGGCAGTAAATATTATGGTTTTAGCTAATTATGTAAGTAACCAAATTCTGGTCACTTTTTAGACTAAACCGTATAATTTCTTGTTTAAAAAAAACATTAGCTATCACGGCAAAAAAAATGTTAAACAAAACTGCAAGACAGATTTTTATTACCTGCTCTCGTTTAAGCTTAAAAAAAAATAATTGAAAAAAAAAAAACAGTAGAAACAAAATAGCATGGCCTTAACGTATTGCATGAGGCCTGCCTTTGTTAAGAGCATGTGTAGGCACTAAATAAAAACAAATAGCGTAAATAATATACTTTTTGTTAGCCTACTTGGCAAGAAAACACATTAATTCAGAGCGGTAAGTTTCTTGTAAATTTGAAGTAACGCCAAACTTAGGAACCTATGATGGGCAGGTTTACCCTCCATATTTTACCTAGTACCAATACTATTAAATACTTCCCTCTAAAACACTTAAGTGAATGTAATTCACAGGCAAAATGTGCTGCATTTGAAACGTTTGGTTTGCCCACGTTTTACGCGCATCTCGCTCAGGGTGTGTTAAATACAATAAAGTTCACGTGATTTTCAGTATCACTCTGAGACGTGCAAAAGTCCACTGTGAGTATTTCAGACTCAGACTATCTTACGTAATTCGAAAGTAAATTATGTGTTTTATTGAGAACTATCGAAAAAATAATATTTCCGGAAAAAATGTTAAGAAAGGTTTTTATATAAATGATTTCGATAAACCTTTTCAGCACTGTAAAATTAATGTAACTAATAACATAAAATCCAATAATAATAATGAAAGTGAAAAATTACGGTTATTTTATTTTAATTTAAAAATTGTGAAACAAAAATGTTTTGGGAATTTTAAATGGTGCAAAAGGACGTTAAAGGTAATTAATGTCCGTTTTAGAAAGATTATTAAATATAAAATTTCTCCACTGAATTTTCTGGTTACCCGGTTCTGCCCCTTCCTCTTATTTTATAGGATAACTAGCAGTCCCCCGCGGCTTTGCTCGCGAGTATTATTCGTAACTGATAACATTTACTTTAATTGAAAAACCTCTTTGTACACAAGATTGGTACTTCAGTCATCAAGTGTTAGAATGTCCAAGCGGCTAGTTGAACTAATTCTGCAGAAGGATAAGTAGCTATAGCTGACCACGCGAAAAGCAGTCTTAAGTTTGTCCCTGCCACTAACAGCGACTTCGCCTGGGCCTTATTTATAAAACTGCCAATTTGACGTTCTATGGTAGTTACAGACATCTAAGGTAAGAGGTTAATAGAATGAGAAACATATGTTTATCCTTTGCACAACCATTGGTGACGGTGCCCTCAATTATATATTGTCAAAATATTCACTTTAACTTTATTGACATTACAAAGTTTCAGAGAGTTAAGGTTTCGCGGAAACGTATTTGGTGCCCCAAACCTGAGATTAGTGAGATGATATATCGTCAGTTTACTGCCAAAAGTGACAATGTCAAAATGAGATAAAATTATAAAAATGCTAGGAATATGTAGTATATGTTGTTCACGAACAATTGCCCAAGTTTAAAGTCTATTCGTCGTTTCGTACTGTTGTGTCACAGTATAGTATAACATACCACATTTTTGTTAATATCTACAATTTATTACTGTTTTTAAACGAAACAGCATTTATGACTTAATCACTTTTGGCAGTATACCGACGATATGTCAGCTGATATTGTAGAGGAACCTAAGTGGAAAGCGAACTGCAATTTTACCCCTTTTAAAGACTACATGTAAATTGCACTAATTCGATCTGCCTTGTAGTTTCTGTGTGTCAGAATTGAACGTTTGCACGCAGCTTTTAACGGAATTCGAGCCCATAACCTTCCGGAATTTAGACCTGAGTGACAAACAATTGCGTCACGTAACGTCGAAATAATTCATGAAAATAAAATTTTTTGAAAAAAAAAAAAAAAAATATATATATATATATATATATATATATATATCTGTGTCCTGGGCACATAGAGGTTGTACAACACTACGTCTCGATAGGTTACCGTAGTGAAACTCCTGTATAAGTTGTTTCTCGCTGCTCGTTCCTGCTTTTCGGATCGTCTGCCTTGATTACTGACCAACTAAGTTTTATTCTTAATAATTACGTTTCTTACAAATAAAAAAAATACATACGTATTTTTTTAAATATTTACGTAAGCATCACTCTGACGCGAACACCACCTCAATATCGCTACTGGTTAGATAGATATCGTGGGTTGATGGAAAACAAATTTTTTTTTTTTACCCTTTTGGGTGTCGAATTTCGAAAAATGTTAAATTTACATCTTAGACATTTGTATAAGTATCCCACTGAAGTGTAAATCACATCGCTAGCCCGTTCAGTTGAATTAAAATCGATCATTCACTAAAAAAACACATATCACCTCTGCACAGTATTGAGAAATCGAATTTCGAAAAATCTGAAAACTGTTTTGCGGTAATTTCTGTAATCATCATTAGCAGTGTAGTAATGGCGGTTCTATTGCAGGAGCCTAGGAGCGGGATCGGGGGATCTGTTCAGTATGTGTCTCGTAATTAAATGTGTACGGTCTACCCACCTTCTTGTTTAATGTCCGTTGTCTTGACACCTAGCTACCCTCATTGGCTCAACCTTCTATCTTGTTTTTTTTAAAATTAGTTTCATTGTTGTCCTCTAGGTAGGGCTGCCAGTAGTTACTGATCGCCTCCTAGATGGCGTTGATTATTAAGACTTTGGTGCTGAGTCTTTCCACCAGAAGAGCTACTAGCTATACCAGTCGTATTGGTTCTAGTGTCGTCTGCTAGTTATCGTTGGTGTTGTATGTACTACTGGTTTAGTCCGTCTCTGTTTTCAAGTATCATCATAAAGAGCGCTACCGCACCTAACCTAACTTAACTTAACATGACCTGTCCTTCTAACA
>PNEQ01062950.1:0-25788 GCA_003012365.1 Medauroidea extradentata
CCCCCCCCCCCCCCCCCCGTCACACCCAGGTATATGATAAACACTTTATTTTAGGTTCTAAATTCTTAACATAAATTATAATTATTTTCTGGCATGCTGTGAATTGTTTGTGTGTTCTAGTTTTTAAGAAGAGTACATGAGTTGACCCCAGGCGTCGGTGTGGCCTGCGCGTGGGCTCAACCGCCATGTTGGCTCGGCTAGTCTTTACGACGCGCTGACCGGGATAAGTCGCAGATCCGTTTTTGTTAATTAATTTTTTGAGTCACCGTTTTGTAGTTTTTCCACCTGGAACCTATTCTCTAATTAGTGTTAACTTTACGCACTATCCCGGTCATTCGTCCTCCACACTGTGTCCCGCGCGTGGAGGATTGTAATTGTAACACTTACGGTACCGGCCGACTCCGGGTGGTTAAGCGCTAGCCCCCCATGAGGGCTAGCTTCAAGTTGTGTTTCGCCTAGCGGTCTCGCGGGCCTCTGGGGCCTCTCGCGAATCGCGCCGTGCGTTCGCTTCCGCGTCGAGCTGCCCAGCTCGCGCGGCCAACGTTTTTCTGTGTCTACAAGTTTCTTCTCAAAGTTTCATCTCCGTTACGGGCACGCGCTTGCGGCCCGTACCCGTGAAGACTGGCAAGTACTCAAGTGCTCGGTTGTGTGTGTGTGTAACGTATTTCCGCCATAAATAAACCTAAGGATTTTCCCCGAAATAGTGTGAACAGTCTGTCTCCTAGGAGCCCTGTAAATTTTAAGTGTTTCTGTCTCTAACTCACTGCCAGGGGGTAACGTAATTAATTAGCCAAGGAACCATCCGCCCTGAGATCGCTTGTGTTCTACCCCATTCCCAGCCGGGCATGCTGGGATGGCACCCTACTAAAATCAACTCTCGGACTCTCCACCTCAAAAATACTTTCCCGACTATGTGCAACCCCCCCCCCCTTAGGCGACATATGGCACCCAACACCTTGGCAAATTGATATTCAGTTTTGCAGCAACATCCTGGGACTTTTTGACTTTTTCAGCTATTATAGGGACAGTGCAAAATTTTTTTAAAATTTTTCTATATAAAATTTAAGACGTGTGTGCAGGGGCAGACTAGTAATTTACGTCGTGAGAGACAGGACGCAGCAAATTCCGCACGTGGACGGCAGCCATTTTTCGTGGGCAGACAAGACCAGGGAGAGAGTAGGCGGCCATTGTGATCCGGCCGGACCACCCCCCCCCCAGGGACAGCGCTAACGGTACCGAGTGCAAGACGTGTCACGTGACCCGTCCGAGGGAGGGAGACGGTGGATACAATGCTGCCGCGGCGAAACGTGAAGTGCGAGATGTGCGGGTTAGCGCGAGAAGTGGACTTGCTCACAAACGAGATCTGGTGGAACTTCATGTGTTCATGTAATCAGGAAGGAAACACGCACAAAGAGGCAGGGCTCACACCCGGCATGGATTTTCACGAGGCAGCGATGGGCCACTGTGACTCGCCGCACTGCGACGGCACGGGACGGGAGTGGGCGCGATGCGTGGACTGTCAGACGAACAGACACCGACGGTGCGCAAAAGCGGCGGAACTGGTGACTTTCGGTGAGGGGGTGTTCGCCTGCCAGGAGTGCACAACACCACGCACGACGAAGACGGAACCGGACCGGAACCAGTGCTCGTGGACGGGACGTGAGGTCGCGACGCCGCGATGAGAGATCTGTCCGACACCCCAGCGGGCGGCCAAGGGTGACGCGAGCAGGCGCGGGCGGCGACCGAGCGCCGCGGACGAGGCACTGGAAGGCGGCGAGGCAATTCGGGACGCGAGGCAAGTAATGCACATACCCCCTCAGAACATCACGCTGCCGGAGTACGCCAGACACCACACGGAGGATGTGACCCACTTCGTCACGCTGTGCGCGAGGCGACTACAGCGGTATGGGGCGCCGCAGGACGAATGGACAGAGCATGTGGAAAGAAGGCTAAGGGGGGCGGCCCACGAGTGGTGTAACTTGTGGCAGCGAACGGAGACACCGTGGGCAGAGTTCGTAAGTGGCCTGAAGAATCGCTTCCCACCCGCCGAGGCTCGGGCAGAGTGCGTCGCCCGGTTCTACGGTGAACGGCAGAAGGAAGGAGAAGCGGTTGAAGGGTTCGTGGCCCGGAAACTCCAGCTGTTTCGGCGCATCGAGCCCGACGCTCCGCTCCAGGACGCCCTGCCAGACGTGACCAGGAGGTTGCACGAGGCGATGCAACCATTCATGCAAACCTGCCACCAGAGAGAGCGCAGAGACCTACGAGCGCCGAGCAGTGACGGCGGAGAACGGCCTAAAGAAACTGTTCCGAAGCCAGAAAAGTGGGAGCGACCGACCGGCCAGTCCTGGCCCCAGTCGCCGGGCCATAGAGTACGGCAAGACAGAATCGGAACCAGGAGGGGCGAAGGCCGACCCCGGCCCCGCAGGCGATATGCCAGGAACGTCGACACCACAGCCGCCAAAGTGCCATACGTGCCCGGTGCCAACTTTCCACTGGCACCGGCACTGCCCCAGGAGGAACATGCAGCCGGGAAACGAGTAGCTGGGGGAGAGGGGCCTGCCGCTCACCTCCCCGCGGTCTCGACAGCCACCCCAATTTTGACTCACCACGCCGAACCAGTTGCCAACATGGTGTCCACCTGATGAGGATTATGGTTGAAGTCAACGGACGGCCGACGGCCGCCCTCGTGGACACCGCCGCCAGCCACACCCTAGTGCAGCCGGAGTTCGTCCCAGCCGCCGACCTGCGCCGGGACCCAGGCACTCTCCAACTCGCCACCCACGGCGGCGCAGGTACGACGCTCGGCTCCGCGAGCATCGAAATCCGCCTACGCGACCAGCTGTCGCGGGCCGAGGTGCTCGTCGTCGACGGACTCCGAGAAGCTGTGGTGCTGGGGCAACCCTGGCTGGAGGACCAGGAGGCAGTTATCGAGGTCGCCGCGAGGAGACTCCACTTAGGACCAGGTGAGCGCAGAACTATATATGCATGTAATGAACCAGTGTTCCGCCCCATCCGAACTGTGACCCTTGACGATCTAGCTCACGATGTTCCCCTGGCCTTCCGAGAAAGTGTGGAGCGTGTGCTCAGGGAACGCCAAGACGTGTTCGCAATCTTCGACCTGTTGCACGCAACCACAACGTCAGAACACGCCATTCCAACAGCCGACGAGGAACCAGTATACACGGAGCCGAGAGGATATGGGTTCGAGTAACAGAGGGTGATCAGGGAACAGGTGCACGAGATGCTGGGTGAGGGGGTGATAGAGCCGACGGACAGTAGGTACAACTCCAGAATCGTACTCGTCGCGAAAAAAGATGGCTCCATGCGCTTCTGCATCGACTTCCGCCCGCTGAACGCGGTCACCGAATCCGCCCCCCACCACAGTTAGGCGTCGACGAGGCCTTGGCCGGACTGCAAGATGCACGGGTGTTCACAACTCTGGACCTGAAATCCGGGTATTGGCAAGTCCCAATACGTAGACAAGACCGCGCGAAGACAGCATTCACGACGCCAGATGGGCGCCGTTTTCAGTTTAGGGCGATGCCTTTTGGTTTGAAATGTGCACCATCGACTTTTCAATTCATGATGGCTAGGGTATTGGAGGGCCTCATCGGCGAGTGCGTGACCACATACTTGGACGATATCATAATCTGGTCACGAAACTGGGAGGAGCACGTACGCCATTTAGGTCTGGTCCTCGAGCGCCTGGCCACCCACCAACTCATGGTCTCGCCGGCAAAGTGCCACATAGGCCAAAGCACCGTGTACTTTCTGGGGCACGTAGTTAGCGCGGACGGACACGAGGCACATCCAGCACACTTGCGCAAGATCGAGGAGGTGGAACCGCCGAAAACGCGCAAGCAACTTCAGCGTTTCCTCGGCTTGGCGAACTGGTTGCGCAATTACATCCCGCATTTTGCTGAGATTACTGCACCCCTGACTGACTTACTATCCACGAAGTACCAGTACCGCTGGACGGAGCGAGCACAAGGCGCGTTTGGGAAACTGAAGGCGTGTTTTAAGCAGTGCCATATTCTGTCGCGGGTTGACCCCCAGAAATGCCTCTACGTGCAGACAGACGCCAGCCTACTCGGGGCCGGAGCGGTACTCTACCAGCTGGCCGACGACGGGAGCCACCGGATCACAAGCTATGGTAGCGCTATGTTCGGCGGGGCAGAGCAGAGGTACCATAGTATCGAGCGCGAGTGTCTGACAGTGGTCTGGACCCTAAAGAAGAACCGCCCCCACTTGGAAGGCCGTCGGTTCACTCTGCGCACCGACAATAAATTTCTGACGTGGCTAGATAGCATGAAGGGGAGGCGCAGAAAGCTAGTGTGCTGGGCGCTGCTACTGCAGTCCTTTGATTTTGACACCGAACACGTGGCCGGGAAAGAGAATGAGCTGCAGGACTTGCTGTCACGAGACCCGGACGAGAGAGAGACGCTGTGGGACGAGCAAGAGTGCGATCATCTGTTCCCCCCCTCCCGAACGCACGGACCGAATGTAAACAAACCGGGAGGAAGGGAGAAACCTACCACCTACGTTGTTGTGGCCGAGCAGGCGGACCATCCAGACCCGAACAGCTGGCCGGAAGTGGATGAACACGTGCGTAACACGCACACGACGTCACCCACGGCGACGAGCCTAAGGCACGAGTGCGCACAAGGGCATAAGGAAAACCTCCACGTGTTGGATGAAGTCATCCAGGCGCGCCCACCTGGCACCGACACCTGGTACACTTATGTTCCGCCGGAAGCGCGGGAACTAGTGTTCCGCTATGCGCACGATCATGCGCTATCAGGGCACCCGGGGGCCGAACAAACAACGGCAAGTCAACGCGCACTTCCACTGGGCGGGCATTGCAAAGGACACCCGAGAGTACGTGCGAGCCTGTCAGGTGTGCCAGTGCAAAAAAGCACGCAGGAGCGACGGGACCGAACAGCAAATCCCCCGCCACCCCCAGGCACCGTTCCAGGACTTAGCGATTGACATGATGGGACCCTACCCCCGGACAGCACGAGGGAAGAGATTTTTAATTGTGGTCACCGACCTTTTTAGCCGCTGGACGGAGGCATATGCGGTCAGCAATACGCGCACAGCCACGATCTGCGCAACACTGGAGAAGGAATTTTTTCCGAGGTGGGGATTCCCGACGTCCATACTGTCAGACAATGGCAGTTAGTTCGTGGGACGCCGGTGGAGAGACTGGTGCACGGAGTTCAGCCTACAACATAGACTAACTCCTGTGTACCACCCACGTGCCAATCCCACGGAACGGCGCAACCAAGACTTGAAGGGGCAGTTACGCTTGCGAGTGGGTGAAGACCACACTCAGTGGGACCTACATATGCCCGAAGCCTTGTTTTGCTTGAGGAACCGGGTAAACGCCACCACTGGCGCCACCCCCGCGGCCCTAGATGAAGGACGACACCTGCCCCGGCCGGGCGAGCCCCCTCCAAGGAACGAGCACCGCGATCGCGCGGCCGAAGTGGCAACAGCACGACATCAGGCTGAATACGCCACCAAAATAACTCCCACGGCTGAACGAACCCCTGCACGACTCAAGCCAGGAGACAAGGTCTACGCCCGCAATCACCCACAATCGGCGGCCCTAAAGAATTTCTGTGCAGGGCTAGCGCAAAAATGGGTGGGCTCTTACACCGTGCAGGCGTGGCTGGGCAACACGACCTATGCAGTGCGCAATATGGGGAGGAGATGTCTAAGAATACATCAGGATGACCTGCAGCAGGTGAGTATTCACCCCGAGGTGGAGGAAGGGGGAGTGGAGACGCCTACCCTCGAAGTCGCCACCCCAACAGCAGACGCCGCGATGCCCACCCCGACTCCGGCGCAGACGGAACCCGAGACAGACCCGGGAAGGCGAGAGGACTACCCCGACACGCCCTCCTATTATGACCACCTGTATGCCTGGATGTTTCCCATGATGCCAAGCGCCCCGACGCCGGGCATGCCGCTCATAGAGGAACCCGACGACCGCATAGCCGTCGGCGAAAGCGCACTGCACCGCGGATGGGGAACGGAAGTGTCGCTAGCCGGCGCCACGTTCAGCGTCACTGTCGAGGAACTCCCCGAGGAGGAGGCGCCGAGACGCCGCGGGCTGAGGCGAAGGGGAACACCACCGGCAGAACACCAGAGGAGTGAAGAGATCACAGTGCGAGACAAACCACCGGACGAGATGCCACGACGCTCCCGGAGAGTGAGCCGTCCGCCCCGCCGCTTCTCGCCAGGGGAGGCGGCGGCGCCGCCCCGCACCGCAGAAATGTCTGAGACCCGCCCCCAGCGCCGGCGACCCGACCAAGGTGTGGCCCCCCTCCTGCCCGCCCGCTGGCGTGTCGGAGACGCATCACTGCCGGAAGGGAGGGGGAGGGGGGTGGCGGGGCCGACGCGTGGGCGGGGCAGTGATGCCGCTGGCCGAGCAAACAACGGAGAGTAGACGGCACGCAGGGCCGACCAACCGCCCCGCGCACCTGCCGGCTGCACTGCGGAGGATGGAGTTCGGGAACCAAGGGAAGCAGTCAGCGAGCAGCGGCGGACGTGGTCAGGTTTGGGATTCCGAAGGGGGGGGGGCGTTTGACGTCGTACTTCCTGGCACACCTAGCCCAAACCATAACACACGTCCACCCGAGCAGCAGCAACACGCCGGAGGCCTGTTCCACATCGAGTCCCCCCCCCCTATGGCCAACCCCTCTGTTCTCCTCACAGTGCAGTGTTTTCATAGTAAAAGGTGTATGTGAGCCGGCCGGTCGTCAAGCTAAGGCATGGGTGAAATATATGCTCTGGAAAGGGAGCAGCCTGTGAGACGGACTATGGGGGAGTGGGGGTGTTTATTTTTGTGTGTGACAAACTCGCTGGATGCTAGATGGAACAGCCGGCGTAGGCCCGGCTCTTCCGGAAGCAACCCGCCCCCTTGCTTGCCGAGCTCTGGGGAAGTTTTCTTTGAGACACAAAAATTACGTAAAGTAAAGCCAAGTATTGTTCTTTCAGGTTCCCTAGTGTTTTGTTTATTTTTTCAGGGCCATACAGCGAGTCCTTATAATTTATTAATATTTGTTTAGGGTTACGTAATTCTCTCCACCCCCCCACGTCACACCCAGGTATATGATAAACAATTTATTTTAGGTTCTAAATTCTTAACATAAATTATAATTATTTTCTGGCATGCTGTGAATTGTTTGTGTGTTCTAGTTTTTAAGAAGAGTACATGAGTTGACCCCAGGTGTCGGTGTGGCCGGCCCGTGGGCTCAACCGCCATGTTGGCTCGGCTAGTCTTTACGACGTGCTGACCGGGATAAGTCGCAGATCCGGTTTTGTTAACTGAGTTTTCGAGTCACCGTTTTGTAGTTTTTCCACCCGGAACCTATTCTCTAATTAGTGTTAACTTTACGCACTATCCCGGTCATTTGTCCTCCACACTGCGTCCCGCGCGTGGAGGATTGTAATTGTAACACTTACGGTACCGGCCGACTCCGGGTGGTTAAGCACTAGCCCCCCATGAGGGCTAGCTTCAAGTTGTGTTTCGCCGGGTGGTCTCGCGAGCCTCTAGGGCCTCTCGCGAATCGCGCCATGTGTTCGCTTCCGCGTCGAGCTGCCCAGCTTGCGCGGCCAACGTTTTTCTGTGTCTACAAGTTTCTTCTCAAAGTTTCATCTCCGTTACGGGCACGCACTCGCGGCCTGTACCCGTGAAGACTGGCAAGTACTCAAGTGCTCGGTTGTGTGTTTATGTAACGTATTTCCGCCATAAATAAACCTAAGGATTTTCCCCGAAATAGTGTGAACAGTCTGTCTCCTAGGAGCCCTGTAAATTTTAAGTGTTTCTGTCTCTAACTCACTGCCAGGGGGTAACGTAATTAATTAGCCAAGGAACCATCTGCCCTGAGATCGCTTGTGTTCTACCCCATTCCCAGCCGGGCGTGCTGGGATGGCACCCTACAAAAATCAACTCTCGGCCTCTCCACCTCAAAAATACTTTCCCGTCTATGTGCAACCCCCACCCCCCCTTAGGCGACAAGACACTGTATACTATGCTGTGTCGGGATGCAAACAGTGGTAGTTGAGCTGGAAATTTTTTATGTTACATATTTAGAAAATAAACACTTTACTGTTGTAAAGTGTTCAGCCACTTCCCCATCTTGGTTAATTATTTATAAAGTAATTTTGTTTTCTTATTTAAATTTATATGTAAATTTTTCGTAACAGGATATATGCTGTTTTCAGGGTGAGTTTGTCAGGTGTCCGGTATGATACAACAGAATTCAATAACTGAGTAATTGTGGACACGTTAATTTAAATTCATCCTTTCAAAATTAAAGTATAAAATAGTCAGAAATTTTAAAGTAGAGACATTTGATTATTTTCCTGGCTTGTTTGGTTTCAAATTGACCACAGTAAATCTTCAATTATTTTTGTTGATATAACTTTTTCTTGAATTTTGACAAATTTTTGAGATTTGGCAATTTTAGTATATTGTTGCAAGCCACGACTGTCTGGCTGGGCGGTGTAGTACGATACTGTGGTGGCGAAGCTAGGACACCAATCTTCCAACCCACTCTTCGGCATTGTGGCGTTCGGGCAGGGCGGCGAAATACAATATAGTGGCGGCAGCGCTAAAGGACCTCGTCGGGTGCTGAATGGATTGTATTACTCCATGATAACCACCTGCACACAGTATCGGGTAACCGAGGGAAAATATCGTGATCTGGAGTTATCATGTTCCCTCTTTGTCTCTCTAGGGGTGGTGCTTGACTTTGAAGCGACATTTTTCCAGGAGGTTGGAGAACAGAGACCCGCCGAGATAATTCGAGATGTAGGTGTGGGTATATAAGGGGGAGCTACAGCAGGAGCGAGAGGGTTTTTGGTGGCTTGTACCTGGTGCGATCTCAAGTGATAGTGACAAGAATTGGATTGCGACGACTGTTCGAGTGTGTCCATGGAGTGGGACCGCAGCAAATAGTAGGAAAGTGTTTCTATGCTAGAAAGATTCTTCGGTATTATTTTATTGGTTCCACCATTGTGAGTGACTAGGAACCTTTCCATATACAGATAACTTATGTAGATGTATGTTATTTCCTTTATGTGAATAGTAGTTATTTGTTCTGTTTGACATTTATTGTGGTAAATCGTTATAGAAATAGTTTTTTTTTGTATATACAGTTGTAAATAAACTAGGTTAGCATTATTTTCTTTATTTTATCAAAGACATCCATCTCCAAACGTACCTAGCCCGCAAGCTTGTAACACTGGTATCAGAAGTGGGATGGAGGCAATTATTTAAAATTAATTAAATGTTTTAAATTATGTTAAAATTAAGTGTAGATGTTTAGATATTTAATCAAATTGGTCGTTTATTTTTATTAGGTAGGAAATTTTAGGTTAAAAGTTTATGATTACAAAAAAAAAGGGTAGTGATTTAAAGGGTTTGCGAGCACTAATAGGGGGAGTAAGTAGCCAAATTAGTGGTGTAAATACCAAAATAGACAGTGTTAACGAAAATGTAGACAAGAAAATAGACAGTGTTAACGAAAATGTAGGCAAGTAAATAGACTGTGTTGTTGTAAAAAATTGACAGTGTTAATGAGAATGTAGACAAGAAAATAGACAGTGTTGATAGGAAAATTGACAGTGTTAATGAATATGTAGACAGGAAGATAGAGGGAATAAGTGAGCTAGTGCATACGAAAATAGAGTACATGGACAAGAAAATTGAAAGTGTTTCTCAAATGGTGGACCTAAAAAATGACAATGTAAGTGAATTGGTGGACCATAGAATTGACAGTGGTAATGAAAATGTCGAAAAGAAAATCGGAAGTGTGAAAGAAGACCTGCAGAAAGAGGTGAGTGTCTTAAGGATCAAATGGGAGAAATTTCTACAGCGACGGGTAGGTGGTCAGCCTTCGGAGTGTCGGGATAGTGGCTCGACGAAGCCAGAGTCGAGACATCAGGGTAACGACGGGAGGTGCTCTGCGATGTCAGGATCGGCGGTAGGAATACCACAGCACATGAATACAGCTGAGGTTGCCATGCCGGGGGCTGGAAAGGGTATTACACTCGAGCCTACCCCTTATGATGGTCAAACCCCATGGCGTGAATATCAGCACCAATATGAGATTGTTGCAACCCTGAATGGTTGGACAGAAGAGCAGCGTGCCTACTACCTTGCAGCTGTGTTGAGGGGCCCTGCACTCAGTATACTCCAATCTTTACCTGAACGACATCGCCTGGAGTATTCTACATTAGTCTCTGCCCTGAAGCTGTGCTTCGGGGACCGCTATTTACGACATGCCCACTATGCCCAACTTCGAAGCCGTAGCCAGCGACCTGGTTAGTCATTTTAGAAACTTTGGCAAAACATTGTGAGATTAGCCCATCTGTCACTTGAGGGGTGTCCAGAGGAAGCGCGAGATGTGCTTGCCATTGGGTTCTTTGTTGATGCCATTGCAGGCTTTAAGGTGCGACAAGCAGTATGCCTGGCAGCGCCTCGTAAAATGCAAGATGCTATAGCCCGTGCACTGGAAGTCGAGTCGGCAATGCAGGTGCCAGCGAATCGACGTGTGGTGTGAGCAGCGAAAGTAACAAGCGAAGAAGAGGGGAACAGCATCGAGAATACCCCGAAGGAAATTAAGACAGCAATTAGCGTCATTTTTAGCAGAGTTGGTGCTTCGGAACACCGCCTTAGACCAGGAAAGCTGCCAGAGTGCTGGGAGTGTGGACGACCTGGACACCTGAGAGCCCAGTGTTGGCAGTATGAGCGAAGGAACCAAGACCCAGAACCAGGTGAGACCAACAAATTAGTTCAAAATTCGGGAAACATGTAAACACCGGTCTTGAGGGGCGAAAGTCGGTGATTGCAGAAGGTAAGGCCCCACAATTCCTTCGAGTACGTTCGGTGAAACAGGAAGTTGATGCATTGCTGGTAGAGGGCAGCCTGGATGATGTAATCTGTCAGATGGTTGTAGATACAGGAGCGACCATTACTGTTGTCAGGCCAGACATCATTAGGCCATTCCCCCAGCAATCACATGATCAAAGTACTAGAATGTGCATGTTAACCACTGTAACTGGTGAGACAACGCCAGTGAAAGGTAAGAAGCATGTGCAACTAAAATTGGGTGAACTAGAGTTAGAACATGAAGTCTACATAGCGGATATTGCAGATGGATGTTTACTGGGACTAGATATTCTGTGCAAACTAGGATGCTGCATTGACTTTCGACTGGTGGTCTTGAAGGTAGGTAAAACCGAGTTGGTACTGATACCACGACCAGAATTAATTTCGCCAGTCAGCCGCCTGGTAGTTTGTTGTCAGGCCACTGTGTTGCCCGCTTCTAGCGAAATTGTGATGCCAGGGTGCTGTATAGGACAGTTTGTAAGGTGGCTAGGATTAATCGAGCCTACGAGAAGAGGAAGTAACCTCCATGATGGAGTGCTTGTAGCCAGGACTTTGGTTTAATCAAGATCAAATAATTTCCCTGTTAGAATGATGAACTTGACTGACAAGGCAATTCGTCTTGAGGAGGGGGCAACGATTGGCTTGTGTAAGCAGGTTTCCAAGATAAACACCACTGAGTCTAAGGTCTTAAGGGAGGATCTTGTGAAGAATACTCTGCCAGAAACACTTACAGAACACCTGAAAAGAACAAAGGAAAGCCTGGACTGGAGACAAGAGAATGCTGTTGCAGAACTGGATGTGATAGAGCCATCGAACAGCCCCTGGTCATCTTCAGTTGTGTTGGTCAAGAAGAAAGATGGCTCAACAAGATTCTGTGTAGATTACCGGTGGCTGAATGATGTGACCAGGTAAGACTCCTACACACTTTCTCGGATAGTTGACAATGCATAGCCTGGCTGGATCCCAGTGGTTCTCAACCTTGGACATGAAAAGCAGTTACTGGCAATGTGAAGTGGCTCGAAAGATAGAGAGAAGACTAACTTTTCTGTACAAATGAAAGAAACTTGGCAATTCAAGGTCATGCCTTTTGGACTGTGCAATGCTCCAGCAACATTTGAACGACTTATGGAAAGAGTACTTCCTTTGGATATTTGTCAGGTTTATTTAGATGACATTGTGGTTATAGGGAAGACATTTGATGAACACCTGACACATCTTGATTCAGTGCTCCAGAGGATAACAGCAGCTAATTTGAAGCTAGTTCCCAAAAAGTGTAATATGTTCCAAAGGAAAGTAAACATTTTGGAACATGGAGTATCGGCTGAAGGGATAGAAACAGATCCAGAAAAGACGAAAGTAATTAGAGAATGGCCACGTCCTACTGATCGGACTCAAGTAAGAAGTTTCCTTGGCCTGTGTGCTTACTATCGGCGTTTTGTGCATGGATTCGCCACAATAGCAAAGCCATTACATAAATTGACTGAGACTAAAAGAAAATTTTTCTGGACCCCCGATTGTGAATCCTTATTCAAAAATTAAAGGAAATTTTGGTTTCACCTCCTGTCCTAGGTTATCCTAGTAGTGATGGACAGTTCATTTTAGACACTGATGCAAGCGATGTGGGGATTGGTGCTGTGTTGTCACAGATCCAGGATGGAAAAGAGAGGCTATTAGAGTATTTCAGCAAAGTGTTACATAAGCCTGAAAGAAATTGCTGTGTAACTCGCAGGGAGTTCCTGGCAATGGTTAAGTCTATTTCATATTTTCACCATTAATTATATGGAAGACATTTAATTCTACAAACAGATCATGCATCATTATGTTGGTTACTGAACTTCAAAAACCCAGAAGGACAGGTAGCTAGGTGGATGCAGCTCCTTCAAGAGTACGATTTTGAAATACAGCACAGACCTGGGCGCTTACACATCAATTCTGATGCACTGTCCAGGAAGCCATGCGAGCCAATGTGCTTTCATTGTGATCGCCAAGAAGGGAAGGCTGGGTTGACACCAACTGCTCGGATAACAAGAATCCAAGAGTTCACAACTGGCCATGAACCTTCTTCATGGAACTATAAAAAGATTGGCGAAGGTCAGAGAAAGGACCCTGCTCTTGGGCCAATAATAGAATGGAAGGAAAAAGGCCAGCGGCCAGAGTGGGCCGATTTATCTGATCAAAGTACTTCAACTAAAGCATACAATGTTTGAGGTGCCCCTCGAACTTCACTCCGACCAGGGCCGCAACTTTGAAGCCAAATTATTCCAGGAAGTGACCAAAATTCTGGGATTGAAGAAGACTCGGACTACTCCTTTGCATCCTCAGTCGGATGGGATGGTCGAGCGATTAAATCGTACCTTAGAACAGTATCTGTCCATTTTTGTAGCCGACAATCAAAAGGACTGGGACTCTAAAGTGCCCATGTTTCTCATTGCATATCGGTCAGCTGTCCATGAAGCCACAAGTGTAACACCTTCGAAGATGCTGTTATGGCGAGAGCTTCGTCTTCCAAGTGATCTACTGTTTGTGAGGCCAGTAGAAGAAGAATAGCCTGCTTCACCGATGGTGTATGCTGATGAACTGCGTCGCAAGTTGAGCACAGTCCATGACTTCGCTCGGCAACATTTTAGAGTCGACAGCGACTGGATGAAAACGAGGTATGATCGGAGGGTACCTGAAAAGACATTTCAAGAAGGACAGCTGGTGTGGCTGTATAACCCACAACGACGGAAAGGATACTGTCAAAAACTACAGAAATGCTGGGAAGGCCCTTACCAGATTGCCAAGAAGATAAATGATGTGGTCTTCCGGATAGTTCACTAGGGCTTTCGGACAAGAAAACCCAAGGTTGTACATATTGACTGACTGGCTCTCTATGATGGACCAGAGTCTGTTGTGTCTGCTTGGGACGAACAGACTTTAGGAGGGGGCAGTGTTGCGAGCCACGACTGTCTGGCTGGGCGGTGTAGTACGATACTGCGGTGGCAGAGCTAGAACACCCATCTTCCCACCCACTCCTCGGTGCCGAGGCTGTCGGGCAGGGTGGCGAAATACAATACAGTGGCGGCAGCGCTAAAGGACCTCCTCGGGTGCTGCATGGATAACCACCTGCACCCAGTATCGGAAAACCAAGGGAAAATATAGTGATCTGGAATGACCCTGTTCGCTCTTTATCTCTCGGGGTGGTGTTTGACTTTAAAGCGACATCTTTCTAGGAGGTTGGAGAACAGAGGCTTGCCAAGATAATTTGAGATGTAGGTGTGGGTATATAAGGGGGAGCTGCAGCAGGAACGAGAGAGTTTTTGCTGGCATGTGCCTGGTGCGATCTCAAGTGATAGTGATAAGTATTGGATTGCGACGACTGTTCGAGAGTGTCCAGCGAGTGGGACCGCAGCAAGTAGTAGGAAGGTGTTTCTAGGCCAGAAAGATTCTTCGGTATTATTTTATTGGGTCCACCATTGTGAGTGACTAGGATCCTTTCCATATACAGAGAACTTATGTAGATGTATTTTTTTCCTTTATTTAAATAGTGGTTATTTGTTCTGTTTGACATTTATTGTGGTAAATCTTTATAGACATAGGTTTTTTTGTTTTTACTGTTGTAAATAACTAGGTTAGCTTTATTTTCTTTATTTTAACATAGACCTCCATCCCCAATCGCACCTAGCCCGCAAGCTTGTAACAATATTATTAAATTTTCCCTGGTGAAGTGAGTTACTCTAGTGTTGCGAGCTTCTCCAGGCTGTAGGTTTTCTGCCGCCGATGTTGTGGTTGATCGCTTGCTTCATGTAATTCTCTCCATGACGTAGGTTATTGACGCATGTAGTTCAGCCATCACAGGTGGTTGCTTAGGGTATTGCGCCGCGAAAGTAATTATGCTTTTGCGAACCTTTTGTCCCCAATTATTATATTTGTGTGGATAAATAATTTTATTTCAATGTAAAAACTTTAAATTCAGATCTTGGGATGCTTTGTTCATGTTTTAAGGGTAATTTTGCTGGTTTTTATTAATTTTGGATACTGTTGTATCACTCCGCTGATGTACGCTATTTGTTACCATGTCCATTTCCTAAGGGAGGAGTTGGTGCCGGGCGCTGTCCCGAGGCGGTCGCGAGTTTTAGAGCAGTTGGTGCCGGGCGCTTGCCCCGAGGCGGTCGCGAGTTGAAGGGCAGTTGGTGCCGGGCGCTGGCCCGAGGCGGTCGCGAGTTGTGAGTCGATCACGGGCGGTGGCCCGTGATCAGTCGTGCATCGGCGTACTCGCGCTGGTTAGACAGTAGTCGGCGACTTTAATTTTATATGAAGCCAGTTTTGTATTTTCTCCAAGAACTTTACTTTGGTGTTGGTAAAAGAAGGGATAAACAATGTAACCAAGTATTTCGCTCGTTACGGTATTAAAGAGCAGACATTCGGGTTTCAGCACGGACATGGAAATAGCATAACATCGACAAAGTAATGGTAATCTAGCAGAACTGAACCTTGGAATCCTTCTGTTATGGTAGTAGTGATTACGCCATGTAAGTCGAGTATTGGATGAACTGCTTTTCGTGAAATAAAACTACAAAACGAGTAACATCTAGTTTTTTATGTATATATAAACATAACCTCCAACTTTTAGCCTACGAGATAGTAAACACCGAAGAGTGAGACCAGGTCACATCTCGAACATCATCATCACAACATGCAAAAAAAGCCATGTCACATCTTGTCGACGCGAAGAGGAACATTAGGACATAACATCACCATATCACCATCAGACGCAGCTGCGTCACACTGTGAAATACAATAAAGTTGCTCAAGTTAACATGTCACATGTTACCATGCAACGTAACATGAAACCAAGGTGATAGAAAACCTATTTTGCCTTCTATACCTCTCCTACTCTTCCCCCCTCCTCAGCCTCCACCATTGGTTATCTCAATGAGTGGATGCTCATCTTTCTACTCCCGCCAGTCATCACAAACCTCCCCTCGCCACCAGTGAATTGACAACAAACACACTTCGTTACCACGCCTGTATCACACTTGTATATATCTAAACACGCTTCGTTACCACCCGTATATCACACTGATATATATATCAGCTTGTTGTCTCTTTACGTGTGCATATTTTGGTAATTTGCCATTTAGCATACATTCTTACTAACCGGACTATACCTCCCCCCAATTAGTCTAGTAAAATGAGGGTTTACTGTATTTCCAGTTTCATAGTTGAACATGTAATTTCAAATTACTAATACTGCTACTTTCTAACAAATGATGGTTAAGTTCTCTACAGTCTATATTAGTTGGATCATGCTCATTATTTTCCATTGAGCATATAATATTTGGAGTACACTTTGGTCTTATGTTATGAGGCAAACATCAAAAACAGCTGACTAGAGGCATCTTAACACAGAGAATGTAAAGGTGCCTACTAGGTTACTAAAGTCACGAAAGTCCCAAAAATGTGAAAAAGATCACGAAAGTCCCACAATAGTCACTAATTTGAAGTATATTTTGGTATAAGTCACGAAAATTATTTTCGGGTGTTTGATTCTTGTCGAATCATTTGTCAAACCTGGATGTTTACACTACTAGTATTTCTCATGCACTGTGCAAGGAAAATAAATAATTAGTTTGTATATTAGTTATCATAGACATCTTCATAAAGACAACTTAAATTTAGGTATATAATAATTACACATTTTAACATTGGATATGCTTCGCACGAACAGCAGTAGGAGGAAACATAAGGAAAATAATTGTCGGCCGTGTTGCACTTGTTAAAAAAATTATTAATATAATTTTGTTTAAACAGTTCTTCAAGAAAAAGTCACTAAATTGTACTTTTACAATCTGGTAGACACCCTGATGTACTGTTAATGGCTTAAATTCACTTTTTATCAATAAAAATGATACATTCATTACATATGGATGTGTTCAAATATTGATGAAAGAACCACTGATTCTTTTCACACTTAACAAACAGACAAATTAATTTAAGAGGTTACTCTACATTTATTTTGTCTTGTTCATTGAAGTTGATTGTATGCACAGCCTTACAAGTAGAGCATACTGTTAAAGTATTGAGAATATTTTGTTTCAGCATTGTAATATATTCATACTAATTTAAATTCACCAATAAATTAAAAAAAAACTATTTTTGGATTCATTTGTAAATAGTATTTGACTTTGTGGAAATTGCGACCCTAAATTCACTTAAGTGAGCCCACTTGATCAGTGAAGAGACTGGAAATTATGAGATGAAAATTAAATCAATGATGCTGACAAAAGTCTGTTCTTCCTACACATGAGTACAATTTTATCAGTATTTATATATCAAATCTGTATGTTTAGACCTATTGTCACATTGGACTACATGTTTTGAACATGTTTGTAGGCTATATTCATACTTTTTATTGTATTTATAAAATATAAATATTTAGTTGTACTTATTTATAATTGGAATAATACTACACATTTTGACACTAAATACATTATTAGCATTTAAAAAAGTCTCTTGGCCTATCAAGTGAATATGTTTGTATAAATACTTTCTGCCAGACTTGAAAAGTACCTGGGCTTATTGATGCAGTGACTTAGGGTTGAGGAGGCAGATTGAGTGAATGGTGTCTAATAGGTGAAAGGCTCTAGGTAGGCTGGGAAATGTGTTAAAAGTATGGTAAAAGTGCTATGAAGGAAAAGGTGTATATTACAATGGTACGGCCAATGTTAAGAGTATTTGGCGATAGAATGCAACAGATACATGGAATTCAAAGTGCAGGAGAAGACAAGGGCTAGCTAGGGTGGATAGAGGGAACATTCTGTTATCTGTGATGCTTAAGGAACTGGATTGGAGCTTGTTGAAGGAAATAAGTGTGTAAAGGCTGGTTAGGTTGTACAAGGTGGTGAATGGAGAGGAAGGCTGGAGTAAGTAAGGGTTTGCCTATTAACTAAGGCAGAGTATAGACAGGGGGAATAACAGAGAAGATCCAGATGATACGGAATAGAACAGAGAGGCATAGGCAGTCAATGCTAGGAGGTCAGTGAGGGAATGGAATTTACTTTCTTAGGAGTTTGTGACTGTGAGGAGGGTTGGAAGGCTTAGTAGGGTTTTGGTAGGCGAGTGAGGAGGATGATGTAGCTTGCCAGCTGGCAGTTGCCCAATTTCAAGTCATCATTATTATTATTCTTATTATTAAAAAACTTACTGAAGGAAAAATAATGGACAATGTTACATGCTTAGTATGAAACCATACAATTGTACTAAACATTTTAAGTAAATTTTATTTATAGGTACTCACAGTACGAGTAGAGCAGAGGAGTTGGGAGGGAGGTGTCATTCGGTGGTTTTTTTTTAAATTTTTTTATCACTGGAACTTAATTTACAAAATGATTTATGGTATAGCAGGGGAATTGAGATGTATATAAATTGAAATAATTTACATAATATATAAATTTTTTAAATCATGCTCCAAAGGGAAAATAACAATACAAAATATCACCTTATTACCCCTCCTCAATTCCACCACACTATCTACTGGCCAAACTACCTATTTTCGAGGTATAGTTTACTGATAAAAATTATGAAAAGAAAATTTTACTTAGGATACTTTAGATTATCTAATGTGAAATACAGTAACCTAATTAAATTAGGTTACACATAAAATATTTACTGTACCTACGACCATTTCTAACCACTATACAAACATTTTTCAATAATAAACTTTACCTCCGATGTCAATAGTTTTGCCAGTATACAATGAGTGTCTTTTGTAATATTTACCCCAATTCGAACGTAAAGGTTTTGCAGTTGTTTTTTTTTAAAGAGACTGATTTAAAGATTTAGTCAGAATTGAATGATTAAGATAGTTATATTGCCCTACAGTAACTGTAAATATGACTGTGACTTTATCTCTTAATGCGGACGATAAACTTGGTGAACCAAGAAAATATATATAGGAGATTTTAGTGATAAATCTACTAAAGCTCCATATAAATCCTAGCCTTCATGAAAACTGCAAAAAGAAAACTTCACAATTCAAGAAGATTACTCATACTTTCAAGACAGAGATGTCAATATCTATTAGAAGGAATGACGACTGATAAATCTCTTAATGAAACACTTGAGACAAGAGATGTTGATCTCGTATCTGCAGTTAAAATTCGTTATTGTGGTGTTTCAATGTATCTGAGACCCTGTACAAAGCACTGGCAAGAATAAAATTTTGTGTAAAATTATCACAAAAATATTTTGTGATTATTTTGTTTCGAATTTCTTGAATGAATGGTGAGTAAGGTTTATTTAATTGCTTCATATTACATAAAATCCAACACCCCTTACAATTTTTGTCTTTTTAGCTACAGCATTGCAATATTTACTCATACAGACTTCAAAAGTTTTTTTTAATGTAGTTACGGTTAATGAATGTAAATATGCAAGTTAAATATAATACATTTTTGTAAAGGTCTATTTATATGTAAGGTATAGTCATTTTCTGTAAAATAGTTCATTCAATTTGGTATGAACAAACATTTGCCACCATTGGTAAATTTTGTGGCAGCTTACATTATTTGAAAATATTGTTGATGTACTGTTGTTTGTAACTTAAATACATGCAGTTTTGCGCAAGTCATAAGAACAGTAGTGCAATTACTTTTTATAAATATTTTTAAGTTTTCTCATGTCTACAGATTTTTTAAATTTTGCTTATACATATATATTTTGTTTGTGATGTTACAAGTGGTACAATACTTTACAGTAATAAATTTTGTTTAGCTATTTCTTTAGCATACATAATTGATGTTGGAATACAATGTAATGTATAAGATCTATGTACTTTAATGGAAAGTTAGGTGGCTCAATTTTTTTTGTTGAACTGAAAATGTGTAAAAATTATAAAAGTTTTAAGCCTCCGGGACTGTTTGAACTATTTTTTGTTCCACACTACTTACTTTGACCAAATTTGCCTCAGGAAGTGTCTAAATTTTATCTAAACTATTTGGAACATCTACTAACAAATTGCGAGATTGAATATAATGTTGATACCTCACCCTGTAGCCTATCCAATGGTCCTATGTGTAGTATCTCATACCTACCTCTGGATTAATTAGCCGAGCGAACTCAATAGTTTTTGAGCTGAATTTCGAACCTACTGATTTTATAACTCCAGAAAACGTAATTGATGTATGTAACATTTGATATTTTTTGGAAGTGTATAGAGTATGTCAGTGATATGTGTGGAGAGAGTAATTTTTCATACTAAATACCACAGTAGCCTGTATTGGGATACCACCTATGTTCTTTTCTTTGCATTCAAATTCACCTTAAATAAATCAGGATTATCTGAATTCCAATAGTTTTAATTGAGTGTTGCGGTCTCAGTGTCTTCTGGTAATTTTTATATTTTTTGCAAGTGCTAAATGTGTATGTATCACATGGCTAACAGCCATGTAAGGTTTGTTGTGTTACATGCATCTGAATTAGTTTCCACATACCAGCGTTCCACACTATCAACTCTAGTAAAAATTACACAACGAAATACATTTACCTTCACATCATCATTACACCACGAGAATGACACATCGTATTAGATGATACGACAGAAAGGGGAGAACGCGAGGACATGTATCGTGACAGCAAACTTCTAAGGTATTATAACCTACAGGTCAGTCAAACCGTACAGTTTGAGGAACGCAACCGTTCATGCCGTTCATTTTGTTTTGGTTGGTTCCACACTGCCCCTTCTTGTGAAATAAACACATTGTAATCCTGCATTCTAGGGTTTACAATATTAAATAAAAATTGAAGATATAAATAATCACAGGTTCTCGATAGTGGTAGAAGTGCATAAAGAACTACATATATAAATTACGTATTAAAGAATTAAGTTTTTTCCATTTATTTAAATGGGTGATATTCTCAATTTTTTGTCATAAATAATGCCTTTATATTAATTACAAGTTTTAATTTTGCACGTGACTAGACAATAACCAGGCACACAGATGCCACCAAGGCAAAGTAAACGTTTACAAACATTTATAACAGTTATATAAATACATTTCTAGTACCATTTGGAAAAAACACCAAGTTCAACGAGTAAATAAAAAAATATAAATTGACTTCTTTGAGAAGTTACGTTTATCTCAAGTATATATTGATTCCAAGTTTACCAATAAATAATCTATGCAAAAACAATATACTGTTACTAGCCCAAAATATGAAGACACACCCTAAATGAGTATAATACCTTATGAAATACTACAGCAAGCATACCCCTGAAGTTATACAAACAAAGCGAGCAACCAAACATTTTACGGCCCCGAGAAATAGAAACAACTCTCATCTAACTGCAACCATTAATTCGCATTAACAACATGGAACCTACCTCGAGCACAGTAACAGTCAATAAATAAAATTAAATTACCTAACCTAAGCCCCTGCCATCTCAGCCTTTCCTGCGTCTGGCACCAGTATTTATACCAGTCCTTGCCACCTCCCCTGTATTGGTGACCAATGAGAAACATCTCGAAAGTTCTTGGAGAAGGTCGTCGAAATCGCCTACGCCAAGACGGACATGCAGTGACACCTAGGAACACCACTGCAGTTGGCAGCCTGGAGAACGTCGCTCCCGTCAGATGACGTCAGGTAGCTCGCCAAATCCGAAAACAGGCTGGGATTCAAACTAGCCCCTGGCTTCGGCAATCTTCGGCAGTCTTCGGCACAGGGTTCAGCTGATTTCGCCAAGCCAATAAGCACCTAACGCATCAACATCATCACCAGCAAACAATTTGGCGAAGGCGTAGTGAACAGCAGTAAATGCGCCCCGCGTCATTTCGCTGCACGAGGTCTTGAAGCCAAGTCGACGGGAAGCAGGGACACCCAGCTGCTATCGCCATCGTTCCTCGCCTGGAAACTTCGTCGTGACTCAGACATGCATGTAAAAACAAGGTAGGAAATTCAAGTACACAAATTCCCCCTCAAGCGATGCAAAGTAGGACATGGACTTAACAGTTCTCAAATGTAGAGGAAAAGCTGGTAGTATTCTGTAGGTCGAGTTAAATGAGACTCGTCTCAGCATGAAACTTCTATTCTTATTCTTTGATGTTTAAAGATTGGAAAAATAGTAAATTAAACATATTTTTAAAGATTAAAGACATGATGCCACCAGTACTTTGTTGCTTAGTTACTTATGTTGTTGAGTTAGGTCTAACAATGTTATGCTGCCGTGCTTATGTTATGTTTGTAAAACATTTTGGCACAGAGTGCTTTTGAATAGTAATTGAGGCATTATTAAAGTGGATTCACAACACGAAGCAAATAATTCGTTAGAATAATACAATACTCTGAAATGCTAAACTATTACCTTATTCTGCAATGAAACACACAATGAGTAATGAAGTTATCTTTTAGCTTTACCGCCATTAAATCACCGTACACTGCTCAGCCAGATTGGCGTGGCTCCAAACAATATGTTCGAGCTTTGCATGTGTAATTTAT
This sequence comes from Medauroidea extradentata, assembly GCA_003012365.1. NCBI lineage: Eukaryota > Metazoa > Arthropoda > Insecta > Phasmatodea > Phasmatidae > Medauroidea > Medauroidea extradentata. Next base: position 22,382 of record PNEQ01062950.1, read on the forward strand.
GAAAAATTTATGCGTCCCTATCTCGACTAGAACTTTTTCGGATGGTTAACTATATATATTCAAACAAACTGCCTACAAAGAACATTTCACTTGTATGACTAGTTCCAAACTACCTAGGTCTGCCAAATTAACTGCATTTGTCATTACTGTAGCTCTCGGGGTCCTCGACTAACAGTGAAGAGCAAGCACTTGTCAGCTAGTTCTTTAAATGGATCTGATTCAACCCATTACCATAGGCACGATTCTTTTGCGCATACATCTTGCTGCTGCCTAGACTTCTCAGTCTTATAAACACTCTGGTCAAGGTCGAGTTTGCATTGGCTTTTATTTGTACAAATGGGTGGCACATAATATCCCCACGAATTATTTTGTTACACATTACTGACTTGTAGTCGAAAACGTTACGTCGAAACTGCTGTTGTCTAATCACAGAAGCAAAAGTGAGGTATACGTTCTTGATGTTCAACCTGAACTAGATTCAATACGCGAAATATTCGTGCCTCTATCCATTATTAATTCTGATAAAATAACAAATTAGTTCATCACTGCTATCCACTAGAGAGAGGCAGTATTTAACATAACAGTTAAAAATAACTGTAATATTTCTGTAAAACGTTTCGCAGTTGGCTTTTACTTATGTTTGGAACGTTTTAAAGAATGCAGAAGTGTCTTACGAGTGACGTGAAGGTGTGCTAACTTCTCCTACCATACCTCCACGAACGATTTTACACAATGCACGCATGCGCACAGTTCCATCTTAAGCCACTTCTTTCTCGCTTCCTAAGTTTATCTCTCTCTCACTCATTCACATACGCACCACACACGTGCGGATCCTCACTGTGCATCCATAAGTTATTTTTTAGAACATCCGACGGAAAACAACATTACTTGTACTAAGTGTCTTCTGACTATTGTCACGTCTGTTGTTCATTTATGCACATTCGTAACAGTTTTATTTTTAAAATACTCTGTGCTCTCTGTCATTTTCACAGAAAACAGTGGTAGTTTTACAATATATATTTTTGTGTTAGTAACATTTGCGCAACAGGCAAAAAGTTCCACATTCAGAAAAGAAATTTCCTATTCATAACTATTGCATAAAATCTTTGTGCCACAGCAGAACTACGAACCTGGAAAAACTATAATACTTTTAGTGCATTTATACTTAAACTTTACTTTCAAATATGTAAACAAAACGAATGAAATTCGGAACATCGTTATGTCTTAAGCAAATGGAATTTTATAACAAATGTTTGTAACTTGAAATGTGCAGAACATGGTTTTAGTTCCAAGCCGATTCGATGAAGTTTTTAACAACACATTACAAAAAATAAGGCATAACAGGAACGTGTTAATTATTTGGAATGAGGAAATCATGATTTGTTACATGACAGTAGAGTTGGCCGTTGTGTGTATGTTTCGAAACACTGTCGATACATCACTGTTTTTCGAAACAGTATTGTTTCGTTTGCTTCAGCAGACTTGTTGCTTCAAGTAGTATTTGAATGATATTGTTTCAAGCAGCACTGTCTCATTGTTCATCGTTTCATACTATCTCAGCACATTGTACGAGCGAATATGGCGTTCTGTTTTAAACATGGTTCTGAAACAGTGAATTTTCGGGAACAGGGGTTTTAGTATAGCTACTATTTATGTATGTGAAAGGAGAAATTAGCATGAATCGTCACGTAACGTGGCATATTAACTGAAACATTAATGTTTTGCATTTTAGAATTTTTTTATACATTGTAAAGGTGTACTTATTTCTAAAAATTTTACCAGTTTAATGAACAATATATTTATAAAAACAGGAAACTTTTAGTGCAAATGGTTCACCATACTTTTAGGTTAAATGAGATTAGTAAGATGATGGTTTTGTACTGTGATAATTTACATCCGATTCAATGGCCTTAACGGTATCGCCACAGCCTGAAAACATTTTTAGTAGTTACATAAAGTGCCGTAAGTTGACGAGGTTTAAAAATATATTAATTATTTATATTATTCTATTCTTTCACTAATCGAACTTTTCAGTGCTCAGTAGGCCTAAAGATATGATTAGACTTTGACAAAAGTGTTTTGTACTGGAAATGGCAAATAGTTTGATATGCGACATGTTATTACAAAATTGTAATTGTAAAGATAATGGAACAAACATGGCGATGTATTATCAGAATATTCGACACCTTTTTACTTAAGTCCATTACTACATTGTAGAACGTGTTGGCAACCAGTACTTATGAGAACTTTTTTTTACGTATGTTATTATAATTTCTTAATTAGACGTGAAAGTTACTCCATACAATCATATAGTTTAATTATAAGGTTCTGAATATGGACTGTTTAATTGAAACATGAGTTTACTTTTAATTGCGACATATTAAAATGATAGACAACTTTACAAAAACAACAGAAAATAGGATATTTTTGTGTATTTTACACAGTTAACTAACCACCTACGTATTAAAACCAAGGGTATTTAAAATATATTTTTTTAAATACTTCCAGGAACTGGTAATGAACTAATATCTAGCAGCAAAGAAATTAATGAAACAAATATGTTTCAGCACAGCACATAATACAAGACAGTTTTTCTATGCAAGTGTTTCATTTTGCCCATCTCTACATGACAGTAATTGCTCACAAAACCCCTACTACCCATATTAGGATCACAGGCATAACTGTGATCCAGCAAAATTTCGCTAACTACAGTGGACGACCCGCAGGAAACCACAAAATACTTGCGATTCTCTCACATTTTATATCATGTCTTGTATACTATTTTATTTGGTAGTGGTTCCCTTGAAACAATTACAAAATTTACAGTGAATCATTACAAGTGGCAATACATTACTCAAGTATTTAAAAATAATATTAGAAATTAGACATTTTAAATTTAAACCAAATGTTGAGAAAAATAATTGATATAAAGCGATTTTTATATATACACATTCTGCCACCTGTTGGTGGTAATGTAGATGCACTTGATGTGTGCCTGGCAAAAAGCCATAGACAAATGGGTTGCATGATAAGAATCCGCCATATTTGTTCCAAACCAGCAAATGTTCAGGTTAATCAAACCCACCTGCCTTGACTAACTTAAACCATGTCTAGCTAAACCCGTACTAAAATAGTCAAATTTGATTGCACTTTCTAGTTTTTTTAAATTTTTCATTAATACAAGCTTGCTCAGCAAATCATGAGCAGTTGTGTATGTCCACAAACCAATAAATTATAACTGTAAACTCCCATTGCAACAATCATTTAAAATCTCAGCCATAGATTAATCGCCATGATTAGTTGCAACTTGCGATTTTCCGTATTTACGACGTCGCCTCCTCCAGAGCGCAGCACTGTACACGACAAAATGGAGGGCAAAGACATCATCAACGAAGCTTGTGGGCTAT
>PNEQ01062954.1:0-79761 GCA_003012365.1 Medauroidea extradentata
CGTGCATTTAATGAGTAGTTATTGTAGCTAAAATTTATCGGAGCAGTTTAATGTAGTTGTAAACATTGCACGACCCTATGTAAATAAAAGCACGTGGCATTATTTGTGTTTACATCGGCGGAAAGATATAAACTGGCAGGAAATAGAAATTAATCAGGGCTTTTTTGAGTGTTCACTTTATTCCGAATCACCTATATCATCACTGCCTGTATTTTTTCTAGTGATTAATTTTACATATTCATTGGTGCAGTCATGTAACTTATTATTGTTAGAGATGTATGACAAAATATCTGAATAAAGTACGATTTTTGGGTGATTATATAGTGCGTAGTAGGCATACTGCCAAAAGGGGTGGGTGAGTGAGAGATTTTGTTGAACGCTACCTCTAGGGCTTCAGCGCTGGTGAAGGGAGACATGAGGTGAGTGTGAAGAGACACTGGACTGATGAAAAGGGCAAAGGGGTTTACCGAGAAAACCCGCCGACAAACAGTATTGTCCAGCATGTGAAAAATCTGGGATCAAATCTGGATTGCCTTCGTGAGAGCTGAATGGTCTGACCATTCTGCAACCGCGGCCCCTTACTGTCAAAACCTTACCTTACAGCATATATTTGGAATATAACTTTGCTATTTATGGCTAAATTAAGAAGTTTGCTTGCTGTTGGCTGAAATATCAGTTAAATGAACTGAAATTGCAAAAAAAAAATTATTCATCAGCGTAAATTGTATGTATTAAGAGTTGAAGGGATAATTTTAACTTGTGTTGAGAAATTCAGCGGTTATATGTAGGTACTATGTGAGGGTGGAGTGTTTTGGAGAATATGTAAGATGATGGCGGGGTTTTGTTATGAAAGAGAATGTAAGAGGTTGTAAATGAATTTAAGAAGAAAATAAGGAAAATAAATGTATTTATATTTTTAGTTGCATTAATTTGACTAAACAACAGGTTATGGGCCCACGACGTTGCGCTGCGAAATAAAGTCAAATGTGGAACAAGAAGCTGCATGCAAGTGGTGGAAAATGGTTACAGCGGCGTCGGAGGACTTCGCTCATGTGGAAAAACTTGCAGGCCACTCAAATTTTAGCTTGTGGAAATTCCAAATAGTGGTGTTACTTAAGGCTGTGGATGTGTATGAAGTGATAACCACGACTGTGAAGGATTACACAGACAAGGATAAGGATTGGGTGAGAAAGAATGCCAGGGCCCAGAAATATATCATCACAACAATTGACAGAAGTTACGCCCAATTCGTTATGTCCTGTGAGACGGCCAAGGAGATGTTCGAGAAATTGTGTTAAATTTATGAAAGAGACAGTTGTCAAAATAAAAGTCTCTTGCTTCAAATTTTTTTCAATTTTAAAATAGAAGAGGTTGCGACTGGACTATCTTTAACTTCAGAATTTATCTGTGAAACTAAAAAGCGTAGGTCGTACAGTGGATTAAGAAACCAATGGTTGGGAAAATTCTGTCTTCATTACCAGTTCAATTTAATTACTTTTTGACAGCTTGGGAGTCTACTCAGAAGAACGAAAAGACTCTCTTAAACCTGACTGCGAGGTTGTTAGCAGAAGATGAGAGGTCTCCTTCCAGCGCATGTGACAATGTTGCTTTCAAGACTGTAGACAAGGATGGTGTGTGTTATAGGTGTAATAATAAGGGTCATTTTGCAAGGAACTGTGTTAAAAAATTAAAAGGGTGTAGAATGTGTAAGAAGGACAATCACACTGAACAGAACAGTTATTTTAGATATAGAAAAAACAAATCTATTTCATAAGATAGGTACAAAATTGCATTTCTTACTGAAACTAAGAGTGAAAACCATGTTGGAACATGGATACTGGACTCAGGGTGCACTTCGTACATGATTAACACCAGCTGTTCAATGTTAAATACCAGCTACATCAACTCTGAAATTGTAACCTCCAAGAGAAATGAAAACATAAATGCTGCGATGAAGGGTAACACTGAGTATCAGGAGTATATTTTGAAAGACGTATTGTATGTGCAAGGTTTGACTAAGAACTTAATTCTGTGAATAAAATCACAGAGAATGGGGGGTTATTAAGTTTATAGGTAGAAATATCAAAAGACGGGACCAAAATTATGGGCTATAAAGATAGTATTGGATGGACTGTACAATGTAAAAATGACTGTGCCTGAAAACACATTTTTGTCTGAATGCAGACAAACAATTGATATGAATGTTTGGCACAAAAAGCTGGGACATATTTTAACCTTGAGAGGATTAAGAAACTAGGCTAGCTGATATCATCTGGATTAGAACATTTGTCGTTGGATGCAAGTGAAACCCATTGTGAAACTTGTGTAAGGTCTAAACAAATAAGGAAACCCTTTGGAAAATAGAGAGACAGGACGACAAGACCATTAGAGATAATACACACAGATGTGGTGTGGACCTTGTGATATCACATGGGACAGTTGTAAATATTTTGTTATATTCTTGGATGATTACACACATTTTGATGTGGTCACTTTGATAAAAAATAAGTCAGATGTTTTTGAAGCCACCCAAGCTTTGTTGCACAATCTGAGTCCAAATGGAATCTAAAAACGCACAAAATTTAATGTGTCAGGGGAGGCGAGTAGAACTCTGAAAATTTCATTGACTGGTGTCCTGGAAAAGGTATTGTGATAGATTATGCTCCTGTGGCAACTCCACAGTTGAATGGAAAGGCAGAGAGACTCAACAGAACACTGCTGGAAAAAACAAGAGCTATTTTATTTTTGATTCTGGCATGGGGAAATAATTTTGGGAAGAGGTTCTGCGTACAGTAACCTACTTATTGAATAGAAGCCCATCAGTTACAATTGAGTCAACACCTGCAGAACTGTGGTTCGGAGAAAAACCTAACCTCTCGAACCAGAGATTGTTTTGTGAACAAGCATATACAAAGGAGCTAAAGCAGTTAAAGAAACTAGATGATTGGCTATTCAACAAATGGATACATACTGTGGAATGAGGAGACAAGGCAAACTGAAGTGTCCAGAGACATAGTGTACATTGACAGCTCTAAGATGACCTCGGTGCAAAATTTATTTGATGGAGTAAAAGTGGACGGAAATCTAAATTAGAACAGTGGAGATCCTGAAATCCTAACTGTAGGGGAGAGAGTACTGAATACCCAGCATCTGGTATGTGATGAGGATGAAGAATCCTTCCATGGGTTTGATATAAATCTAAATCATGTAGTACCTGAAAGCAGTGAGGAACTTGATGGAATTCTTGAAAATTATGATGGTAGTGATACTGGAAGGCGGAAGAAGAAAAGACCTCAATACCTACAAGACTATGTCATGGTCATATGTCAAGAAGCTATATCGGGTCAAGACAAGGAAGGGTGGATAGCTGCCATTCAGGAAGAAAGGCTTGTACGAGGATGTGAACAGAAGGCTGGCTATGATTATGATAAAACATTCAGGTCAGTGGTAGCTGTGAATACACCAAGGTTCCTCATTGCTTATGGGAAAGTGCAGGGAATGTTGTTTACACAGTTTGATATAAAAACTGTATTTATTTATGGCAAACTAGAAGAAGACATTTTCATGTCTTTGCCATAAGGATTTCAAAATGATACTGGATCTGTCATCAAACTAAAAAAATCCTTATAGGGTTTGAAACAGGTGCCCCGTGCCTGGAACAAAAGGTATGTTGATTTCCTCAAAGACCGTGGAATGCAACAACTTACAACAGACAAGTCAGTGTGTAAGAACTGAGAAAGGGGATTTATTCCTAGCAATTTGGGTTAATGATGGACTAGTGATTTCGAAAGGATAAACTCGAATGAACTTCTAATGAAGATCAAGACAGGACTTGAGGTTAAGATTACCGAGATCCCAGAAACATTTGTTGGCATTGAGATTGTTAATATCAGTGGATCCATCAGTCTTCATCAAGGATCTTACACATCCCGGCTGCTGAAAACATTCAATATGGACAGTTCAAATTTAGTGAAAACGGCTGCACTTCCCGTGAGTGAAAGTGTACAGGATAACATCGTAAATGAGAGTGTAAAGTTTCTATATAGAGAAGCAATCGGAAGTCTTTTATACTTATCCAACAGAATAAGACAGAATATAACCTATGCTGTCAACATGGCCTCGAGAAAAAACAATTGTACAATGGAAGTTGTTCAGAGGTTCAAAAGGATTTTTCGATACTTGCAAGATATGCAAGATCTACGACTTCAGTACTCTACAGAGGATAATGCTTCCAAACTTGAAGCTTACAGTGATGCTGACAATGTCAGTGATGTATCCAGAAGAAGCATATCAGGATTCATTATCATATTTGCAGGAAGTCCAATTTCCTGGTCCACAAAATTGCAACCTGTCGTATTCTTGAGTACAGCTGAAAGTGAGTTTATTGCAGCTTGTGAGTGTGAAGGAAGTGATGTTTGTGAAATCATTGTATAAGAAGCTAACAGGTGAGGTAATGACTGTGAATATGAATGTTGACTATCAGAGTGCAGGTTTAAGTTAATTTGCGAATAAGTCAATGAGGAGGGAATTAGTTTGGTGTACTGCCGTACTGAACGTCAGCTAGCTGACTAAAGCTGTAGTATTGAATGGTTACAGAAGTTTAGTAAGAAAATTCTTGGTAGTTGTCCAAAAATAAGTGTATATGTGTTATCTTGTAAGAGGGTCTATATTTAAAACTTATGTACATATGTGGGTTAATTTAACATTTATGAAGACAGTGTTCAAGAGATAAATTTAACGTATGTAGAGAAATTCAGTGGTTATATGTTGGTACTATGTGAAGGTGGAGTTTTTTGGAGAATGAGTAAGATGGTGATGGGGTTTTGTTGTGAAAGAGAATGTAAGTGGTTGTAAATGAGTTTAAGAAGAAAGTAAGGAAAATAAATAAGTGTTAAGTTTATATTTCGAGTTCCATTAATTTGACAAAACAACATTAAGTAGCCTTCTTTGTAGAAGTAAATAATTTTTTTGGCTATCCTGAACACACATCATTAAATAAAAATGGTAGATAATTAATGCACACAATTAAGGTAGTAAAATATTGAAACCACGGGTATTTTCAATGAGCTGCAAAATTTAACCATCAATAAATAATTTTTTACTACTAGCTTTACTACAGTAAATGTCATTGGCTTCTAGTAGAAATTGAAGGTATTTCTGCACAAAGCAGTAAGTTAACAATACTTGTAATAAATTGTAAACGTAAAGCATCCGTGTAAGATATAATAAAAAACAGCCTTAACAATAGCACAAAAGGAAAAAAAAATTAAGTTAAGTTACTGCTATTGTGTACTCTCAAATAGCATAATGGGACATAAGTTGTAAGAAAAAGGAAGTTTTCTGTAGTGAAGTCCTAAAGTTCTAACATTCAAAACTAACCTAATTTTTCCCTTGAGAAATTTCAATCCAAGGGACTTAACATGTATCATGGAGCCCTATCATGACACAATTGTCACTTTGTTTTTATTCATAGTGTACTGTTTCAGTAAATTAGTTTGTTCACCGTGGTACAGCATGAAAATCTACTAAATGTTGTTCGTTTGAGATATTGTAAGTATAAGTAGCAGGTAATGATGAATGTCATGTGCAGATTAGTAGTCTTATTCACAACATTTTTTAAAACGGTTATTGTAGGAGATAGTCTGAGTTGAAGAACCCAAGAATTTGCGCTTGCCCTGAAAAGTGTTATTTTTGGCCTCATGACATAGTCTCTGTATATAATGTCAGTGTCCTTGACTGGTATTTTTGCTTCACTGGTTGAAGGTCCGTTGTGGGGTCTCGTGCGGTATTTGTCTGAACCTGTTCGTCTTGAGAGAAATAAGGATTTGATCTAGTTTCGCATCTGTGAAATTGATGTTGGGAGGCCTATTTTTTTTATCTGTAACATTTTTTTGTGTTTTGATATTGACATCCTTTTTGTTGATGTACACGAATTGTGTAAAGTATTATATTCTAATATTTAATTAGAATGGTTGATCAGATACCTTAGACTCGTCGGAAGTAGATTTCTTTTCAATAATTAATTGATAACTTTATTAAAAGAAGAATATTCCTTGTGGTTTTTAACTGTTTTCACGTCATGAGGAAATTGAGACCATGTAGTACCTACACACCCAGTTCTATGTCCTCATCTTACGTCAGGGTGCACCCACAGGTGTGCATGATTAGCAATGATTGGTGATGAACTGACTGTGTGGGAGACTAATTGAACTGCAGACTGTAATGGCTTTTTAACCACCACATTGGTCAAACTGACGAGATGCTAGGAATGGAGTAACATTACATCTATGGTTAAACTATAAATGCACTGGTGGTAAACAATGTTGTCCTGAATTGGTGGCAATTTCAATTCATCGCTATTATATATATAAACAATGTTATTTTGTTACAATGTAAATAGTGAACGTAAGTACAGTATTTTATTTGAGCTGGCATGCATGTAACTAAAAAACTATTATAGGTGATTCGGGATAAAGTGAGCACTCAAAAAAACCCTGATTAATTTATATTTTTCCGCAAGTTTATATCATTCCGCTGCTTGTAAACGTAAACATTTTCACGTGCTTTTATTTACATAAGGCTGGTACTATGTTTAAAATTACATTATACTGCTCTGATAAATGTTATCTACAATATCTACTACTTGAATCCATGTGTACTGGATATATGCTATACTCAATAATACCAGATACCTGCGAGTTAACATCTTATAAACCCGGTGTCTGTGCATCGACTCTAATTGGTTACTACTCACACTGTTGCCGTTACTTATCTCGTAAATGCATGCGTAGTATATTAATTTGTAATTCAAAACCGCCACTATAAACACACACGACACACACAATTCAAGAATTCAAGTTTCGTTCAGCGTACTGCCATGAACGACGACATTGCAGTTAACAAAACCAATAAATAATGTATTTTCTTAATGTGTGAAACAGAAAAAAAAAATGCGGTTTCTAATTCCATATGCTCAGACTGGCGATCGTAAAACATAATAGATTACTAATGACTTCTCATCATTTAACAATGATATTCATAAGCAGTTACTTATAATGCTTTTGAATGTGTTCATCAAAAACCCATATTTATTACACAAAGGACAAACACACTTGACTTAACTTGCTTTCTAACGAGCAGTGAAGCGGCGAAATCCTAACTCTGGTGCCACCTGTCGGTGGAATTTCGAACTATGTCTGTGGCATGAGCGTTAGCGACAATGTGTCGACGACAGTTTTGAATTCAGCGAGCGGTTTCATCACTTTGTCGTGGTGTTAACCGAGTCAAATTACACAGTCAGTAGGTATGTCAATAAGATTATAAATAAATATTTTAAAGTATATGGTATACAGAGAGGTCGATTGCATTTGATGTTCGTTCACTAATGCTGTATTCAAATAAGAAATTTTTCGGAACTACATGCAATGATTCACTACCAACCTTACAAACAATAACGTAACTATTGTTAATGTTGACTAATATGCAGTAACGGCTAGTGATTTTTTTTCAATGGTTAAATCTTTATACAGAGTGACCTATATAAACATTTTATAACTCCCAAAATTTTACTTCTATAGCCCCAATATATAAATTTTTAAAATTATTATTAGAAATGTTGGGCAGTGCTCACTTTAAACTGAACCACCTATTGTACGTAGAGATGTGTGTATAAATGTGATTGATCACATGGAAATGGTAAAGTAAGTTTTGTTCAACTGTCAGTACGTTTATGCAGTCACCCAAAAATCCAGTTTCAGAAACATGAGTTTTGAAAACTGATGTTTGAGTGCGTGTAAACAGCTTGAAAGTCATGTTTTATTGTTTTGGGAAACCTGAGCTTCATAAGTTAGGTTTTATATTGTGTGTGAACAGATAAAATGTGGTTTCAAGAGTTGTGAGTACCTCTCTGATAAATTATTCAGGGTTTTTTAAACATAAATAATATATTCAGGATAATATTTCCTTCGCTATTTGTGAACAAAATTTTTTTAGCTATGCTGATGAGAATATGGTCATTGCTGAAGTTGTAACGAAGATTAATAACTTTTAAAACTTGAATATGTCAAAAGATTAATGTGTCTTTAAAGAACTAACTATGATAATTTCTTTATTATTATTATATTTTCATTCTCATCCTTAAAGAATAGACAGTTTTTGTGCACGTATTGACTTGTGTTATTTTCTGCCGTTTCTTGTTGACAAAACACAAGTTACCGAAACTCTAATGTTACATTGAGGTATAATAAACACTTTGCCCAAACCTGGGTTTCCCATGCCTAACTTTTGGACGATGGTATAAATGTACTGAATGTATGTAAGCTTGGTGCTGGGCGAGTTGTGTGTATTGCAAGAGTATATGTCCCCTGAGTGAACTGAAGCATTCGTAGAACAACACTTTTTTTGCTTTCGAGAAGACCAGGGTTGGTTCACAGTTCGGTTGTTCTGATTTTAGAGTTTTTGAGCTGTCTGAAACCGCTCTGGGCGAATGATGGATTTGCTCCATGTTAAAGACCAGGCCAATTTCTTTTGTACTTTCTCTTGTTTACCTCTAAGAAGTGAATGTAGCTGTTGGAAGGCTCATAATAAATGAATAAATAAATACATAATTAGCTGTGAGGATCAGTTGGAACATGCAGATAATTATGAACAATCCTAATAAGCTTTATAATTTTGAGCTGTTAATAACATTTTGCGTGTCGTGTAGCAAAGCTTGTAAGTATTTTTCAATGGTTTTGAAATATGTCTTCTGAGAACTAAAGGTTTGAATTATTGGCAACGATTGGTCAGATGTATATAGGTAAGTAGATAGCCGAGTATTAGTTTTCTTCTCACCATTATCAAGGTCATTTAGAGACAGCCTGTACTGGGGCACGATCCCAGTTTTGGCGATGTGTTTAAATATGAAATTGGGATGACGGAACTGGGAATCGAACCTGGGTTTAGTGTTTTTCCACTGGACCGTGATTTGCTTGGATGTGTAGAATTTTTTTTTTTTTCACATAACTGAGATAAATTTTATGTAACTATCATTTTAGAGACAAGTTGTGATCAAAATTTTATACAGTAAAGTTTTTATTACAGTTTTAATTTGCAAGATATTTTAATCGAGGGTAGCCTACATGAGACTGTATGCAAAGTATTGATTAGTATTGGAGAAGGAATTACAACTCGACCAGTGGTTTGAAATGTGCTGTTCAATTAGTTATGAGTCTAGTCTTTATTTCTTGTGAATTTAACATACAGTACAGCATATTTATTAATAATCATTGTTTTGAGACACTAATTGGTACTGTTAGTTTTGTGTTTAGGTGATGGGTGTTTTCTGTTGTTGTAGTTATATTGTCTGTGTCTGCTTGTGTTTGCTAGTGTGAACCATTGCGTGTTGTGCAGTTTTGTGGACATATGTTTCGTGTGCTGGTTACAGATGTGTGGTCTGGGCAGGTGATGGAACACGATGATGTGGGGCAGCCGGGTCTGAAGTTGAGTGATGTCAGTGAGTATGTTTATGGGCTGACATTTTGCTGTTCACATAATAATATGTACCGGTAAATTCTCAAATATGCTCTGTACCAAGATTATATGGTTCAAAACTAAGCATACAAAATTCTGTTATTACACGTGTCTTATTCCCGTCATAGGCGAAGCTAGAGATTAGCTAATGGGTGGTCATATAGCCTTCAATGATCTCCCCAATATGGCGGGGGGGGGGGTCCTGGGGTCCTCCCCCGAGAAAATTTTGAATTTCAATGTGAAAATGGCGCTATTTAAGAAGTTTTTGGTATCTGGACGTTGAACATAACACTGGTAGGAATATCAATATTTGTTGAAGATATTTTTTTGAGTGATGACTTTAATAAATACAGAACCTAAAAACTATAGCACATATAAGTAGTCAAGTCAATATTTATTTTTTTCGCTGCAAGATATTTAATTTATGATGTTTGATAAAAAGTATTATATTTTAATTTAAGAAATATTTTAGTATTAATTTTTTTGAAGCATTTGGAAGGGTGGAAGATAATTTAGACAAAAAATTAAAAATAATTAACATACAAACTGTTAAAAAATGTTTTGCTAAAATACAGTAACTTACAATCTCTGATATTTTATAGGTATATTATACATTCCTCGATTACTTCGATTTTGCTACAACCATTGTAAGTTAAAACTAGCACTAGGGACAAAACAAATGTATTAAAAATCCTTAGGTTATGTCCAGCAGAACAATAGCATGCACAATAAATATCACAACAAACTACACCAAGAGTTCTGCCAATAGCAGAAATAATTTCTTGGGTTTCTTGAGAAATTCAGGTTTTCAAACTTTGAATGAGAGAGTCGATCACAGCTCTAAATATGACTACTCTGTATTCGTCCTTCATTGATTCAAATATAAAAGTGCTTTCTGAATGGTTATCTATTTTACATGAGGGGTAACGTTTCCTTCTCAGAATAGCCCCTTCCACTGTTGTCTTAATAGTATACACAATAGACTCATAATTCAGTGAATAGCTGACACAGCTTCAGCTCTGCAAGCCTATCGTGTTGCCGAGAGAGACTTTTAGAATCTGCAGCTTTGGCTGCACTGTCTTCACAATATCTTCAAAAACCTCCTGTATTTTGAGACTTTTTTCAAGAAACACATAAATGCACTGTATTACACCAAAAAAGTCGAAGATTACATTATTCTCTTTGTGTTTTGCAGAATCATTTACAAGCGCCAAATTCAAGCAATGAGCATAGCAGTGTACATACATGATTAGAGCATTTTTTGCCTTGCATCTTGCCTGTACCCCAGAGAGCTCACCTGACATTGTGGATGCACCATCAAAACAAACAGCAAAAACATTACTCCATTCACACTTCATGGTTTTAACAATGTTGTCCAATGTCGTAAAAATGGTCTCAGCATCACAAGTTTTCATGCGCTTATTCGTAATGAACCTTTCCACTTGTTCAGAATGTTTTCTGTTTTCAGAAGGTGGAACAGAATACCTGAAGAAGATAGACATTTGCACATGATGTCCCACGTCAGATGTTTCATCTGCAATAATGGAGAAAGGTAGACCCTGGATTTCCTCCATAATTGCTCATAGCATGACATTGTTCAAGACTGTCAAAATATCATTTTTAATTGTACTGCTTGTATAATTACAGTTCTTTGGCAAATTCTCCAAATGCTGCCTTATAAAAAGGTTGTACTTTTTCAGCAAACAAAATATTTTTAGAAATAATATTTCTTGTTCTCTGTCCTGTGATTCATTGTGGCCTCTCAAATGCCTTCCTCCCTTTGCTAGAATAACAATTATATCCACCAATCGGGTCATGTATTCATTGTTTTCCTTACTTTGCATCTCTTTTTATTTTAGTTGGAACTCTTTCCCTGAATCCAAGGCAACACCAATTGACTTTCCGGATAAAAAGTTGTTCCAGCTATATACACTTGACTGGTGGCAGTGTGACAACTGGTGTACTCTGAATTTTTCGTTGGCCCTGTTCCACACTAGGAAACCAGTTGGTATGAATGAGTCATCAATATTTCCTGTGTGTGTACTTTCATTTTGGGCAAAGAAACAAGGAAAACAGAAAGCTGCATCTTTTTCATTGCTGTATTCCAACCAGTTGTAACTGCAAACCATTGATGACGAAAATACCTTTTCTTGTTACCAACTGTCTTTTCTGGGTAAGTAGGTAAATGAGGTTGAAATGGCCCATGATTGATATACAGTATTACATCCTTTGCGTTCTTCCTTTTGGTGTATCATGACATGGGTCAAGAGATGCTGGTGATACAGCTACCATTTCTGCAAAAGAAATACACATTTTAAAATGTTTTATTTGAATAATCATTAAATTATTCCTATTGAAAAAAAAGTGTGCAAATAGAGCAGGGACGATTTAAAAAAAAATATTTTCCAAATCAAAGATGGTACACATTTTTTAATCTTGATTATGTGATGTTGATGTGAGGAAAGTATTACAAGATTTCATTGGCTAGGGAAGTTTTAAAGAAAACATGTTTCTTGCCTTTTTTTAATTGCTTGTTTGTTTGAAAAGGTTAAATGTATTGTTTAAAAGACAATGTGTTAGTCATAAATTCACAGAATAAGTAATGCTGCTTGTTCATCCTGTGATAGTGTTTTAAAGTTTTAAATGCCTTAATCAGAACACATTCGAAGTTTACAAAAAAAGTTAATATTGAAATGACACGTCCATTTTCTAAATTCTTAATTCCATCTTGTAAATTACAATCCTGTTTGTTAAATGCAGTTGCTTTATTTTATTGTGTCATGCATAACTTAAAATGAGCTAACTTGTATACACTGGTTCGTAAGTACCGACTGCTCTGAACCATTATAAATTAGTGTTAATATGATACACATACATCTTAAAACTATAGTCTGTAAAGTTTTGTGACATTGTTCGTGTTTTGAATTTGGTTGATGGGAAATTTACATTGTTAAGGGAGGAGTTCATCTGAAATTTCGTTATTTTTTATATCCGTGCGAAGTAGGCCTCGTGTTTGTTTTGTAGGCGTAAGTTTTGACAACATATATTTACTTAAAATCGGGTTAATAATAAAAGAAAATTTACCAGTATCCCTGCTGGTCGATGAACATTGTCGTGCTTCCTATTCCTGGGATATTTTCACAACCCACACTGCCGACGTTCTCTGGACTACGGGAGGGATTAGTAGGCTACAGGCAGTAATTGGTGCAGTCCTACTATAGCTATTTGAATCTTCTCGTCCAGCCACGCTTTCTGCATCTAGATACATATTTATTTAACATTTAATTTATATTAAGCTAGCTTTATCTAACAAGCATGCAGGAAGACTTCAAACATATACAGTTTACAAATAGATATATTCTCACTATGTTGCAAGAAATTACAAACCACAAATAATATATCAGTAATATGTAATAAACGCAATGGGGAAAAATATCAGTTAAAAAAAGATAAGATTTAAAACTGTGCGTAATTCTACAGTTTATATTTTCTGCAATTGACAATAAACAAAAAATTGTCGTAATAACATTACAAAAAGTCACACTCACTTAGTATCTTGTCCGTCATCGCCACTGCTCTAGTTTTTCTTCAGACGTTTGATGAAGCATGTAACCGCTTGCTGATCCTATATAGACTATCTTTTCGTGCTGCAGAATTGAAATTTAAGACTTTACTGTTCATTGTATAGTTATGTGCATATGGTGTCAAGCCAACTAGCTGGGAGCTGTAGTGCACATGCGCAATTTCCATGAACTGAAGAAAACAGACCAGTTTTATGCTTTGGATATTTCCATTCCTTCCTTTCTCTGTGCGTGTGTCTGTGTATGCGTGTTTGTGAGAGTTACCTGTAGATACATTAGTTTTCCCATTGTTCACGTGCTTGTGAAAAGAAGGTTTGAGGAATTCTCCACCACTTCTAAAGGAGTTGGTAATAAGATTTGTGTTGACACCTGTCAGACCTAATGGGTGGTTCTGTGCATACCCTGACCATCCTGTAGCTTCGCCTATGATTCCCGTAGCTTCAGTCGGGGTAAACACTTTGAAAGGTTTGGAAACCTCTGTATGATGCTAAGCAGATATGAAAATGACTGTACAAAGATTTTCCAGTCCCAACCTGTGCAACATGTTAAACTTTGGTAATGCTTAAGGGCACACCTGATTTTCACTGGGATACTGATATGGTGTACAGTTAAACCGCAGGGCAAACTTATTGCCTGATGTATAGGCAGTTAGAAATAAAGTGAGCAAGCTTGAAAGTCCTGTTTAGTTTGTATTTTCAGCCAGCTAGTATCTTTCAGATTCATGTACAGTTTGGTAAATGTAAACATTGCCACGTGATTTTGTTTACATATGCCTGTACAAAGTTTATACTCCTAGCTTGCTGCCTGGGAAACTGCTGTTTGCTATATTTACTCATTAAATATATGGGTGGGGAATAATTATTATAATTAATAATAGACTTAGTTATTATCCATACCGGGGAGCTAACACCAGTATAATACAGGTTTCTGTATCTAGGTTATTTAATTTATTTGTTGCACTCTTCTTCAGTGCTCTTTTCATAGATACCAAAATAATATTTATTTTATTGACTAAACTACTAACTTAAGTAATTATGTCTGAGTACGTTCAGGCGGAGAATTTTGAAAGCAAATTTTGTGTCTGGGAATTTATGTTTGGAATTTTTTCAGATGGAAACAGTAGGACACTCACTCATAAAATGGACAAAATTTGCAAACAAAATGTCTGTAACTGATGTTTATAAGTTATATGAACATCATTACTATACTTTTGTATGTGAATTAATACTGCACGTAACTTCAAACCAACCATCTAGAGTATAATATGCTATAGGGATTAATGAGCAAATGTTAAATCCTAGTTACTTCTTTCCTGTGAGATAATTTATTGTTTGCTGCCACACTTAAATATAAGCAAAACAACCTTAATATAGGTTATTCCGAATAAAAGTGAGCACTAAAAATTTAACCTTGGAAAAATATCACTAGCTGTTACTGCATATAATTCAACATTAACTATTATTGCCTTTCTGCTTGTATGGTTGGCAGCGAAATTACGCAGTATAGTTCCATGTGTTTTCCTATTTAAATACAACAATACAGAAATAAAACAATATAATTGTATTTTACATAATTAATAAATTTTCATATTAAACTGTATCAATTCATACTGATTGCACAATTTATTTTGATTGTGCAAAGTGGCGTGTCACAAGTGGTTATATACATGTCCTATCATTAGCCAAAACATATGAATTGGCTGAAAGTAGAACTTTAGCAGGGATTTTTTGAGTGTTCACTTTATCCGAACTACGTGCAACAATCTATGTGTATAGATTGAAACAAACTCAAAAGTTAATATCTAAAGTCACTATAAATATATTTTTTAATTATTATTTAATTATGTTTTTATGCTTATTGTACACACACACACACTCAGTAAACTACGATATGTTGCGAAGCTAACTCACGCCATCTGTGGGTGTTATTTTTAACTTCTGCACAGAGCGTAGCAAAAGTAATGTACAGGTGACGGGAAATAAATTTCTGTGTGCTTGGCTGCGTCTCTTTGTGTTGGCATGTACTTATATTTTGCAGTCGGTAGGTAGCTAAGTAAGTTCATGAACATAATATTTACAGTATATGGGATACACAGAGATTGATTTGTTGTGATTTTATTTCAGTATTGTTATATTTAAACAGGAGATACGCAGGCTTTACCTGTGGCTGTTTCCATATTTAAATTCTCTTCACAGAGTGAGGTGGTGCAATGGTACCACATTGGACTTACGCTCGGGAGGATCCAGGCTCGATTTCGGACTTTCACCGTCCGTATTTCAATTTTTCGTGGTATTCCAAAATTGTTTCAAGCGAATGGTGAGATGCTCCCTAAACTTAGACCATGGCTGATTCCTCGTCCAGTTCTTGTCTTTGTGTAAAGTTGTTCGTCACTGTCGTTAATGACTTCGTCGTCGAACCATAAAGCCTACTCACAGTGGTTGGAGGCTGGTATGTTAAGACTGTGAATGGGACCTACATGGAAAATATTTCTGTGTTTGTGTGTATATGAATACAACAGTATATGAAATACTAATTCGAGTTGCCGATCTCATACACAATCTCATTGAAGGTGTATCTTGTACACAGATAGAACATGTCCTATTTTGTGCAAGGAACTGCAAGTTCCACGGAACAAATAATTTTATTTTATGTTCCACATTTGTGATTGAGAGAGATATTTTGGTCAGCGTTCAATATTGAGGCCTTTAGTGCAGGTGAGGTGAGTATGGAGCAGCGCCAGAATGAGAGGGCAGGGAAATGGGAGACCCTCGAGAAAATCCGCCAATCTGCAGCATCATCCGGCACGATTCCCACATGCGAAAATCCGGGGATTGATCCCGTTGAGAATCAAACCCATATCGCCTTGGTGGGGGCAAATGGTCTGACCATTCAGCCACTGCAGCCCCGTCCACATTGGTCATGTGACCTCTGTTAAAAGCACTACTAACATAAGTTATGTAACACATGTTAAATACTTTTGAAGTATGTGAAATTGGATTAACAACAGTAGTTGTACTTCCAGCAAAAAATCTGTATGAATGTAGCATATGTCTATTAAATTTTTTATAGTTTACATATTCCAGTATTAGTTGCGAGAAATTTTTTTATGGTCTTTGTTAGA
Organism: Medauroidea extradentata; assembly: GCA_003012365.1. Lineage (NCBI taxonomy): Eukaryota > Metazoa > Arthropoda > Insecta > Phasmatodea > Phasmatidae > Medauroidea > Medauroidea extradentata. The sequence goes on from PNEQ01062954.1 coordinate 16,213, forward strand.
AATAAAGGAAGTGTTACGGCAGCAGTGACTAACTTGGTTGTCAAAGTAGACAATTAAGCATTCTCTTTATATAGAAGTTTGTATTATGATGGGAGAAAATTCATTATATTATACTAATTTTGATTTGCTGGGTTTATTTCTGTATGAAACAAACAGGCTTTGAAATTGGTGTTGTTTGTTACAAATTACAATTGTATATATGTACTAGCTGTCTCGTTGTGACTTCGCCTGCGTGTACTACAGAAATGAGTAACTAACTTTTAATTATGTATTAATTGATGGTTTTTCTATATTCTCTGTATATCTTTAAATTGGTTTGTATTTATTTACGTATGCAAACTATAAAGAAAAGTGTATGCCAATTTCTCATCAGGTTAGTTTCATTATCTCCAAAAAATTATTTTCTCCAACTTTTCACCTGCTTAAATTTTGATTTTTGAAAAACCCTAAAATTACTTTTTAGACATTTACTTACCCAACTTTTTGAATCACAGAGCATATTGATGGCTCATTTAGGTTACTGAGATATTGTAGATGAATCGAAAATATGTTTTCTAGCTTTTCATCCTTCCTTTCGAATTGCTAGAAATGCTGAAATCAGTTATTTTGTAATTACTGTACTTTGTTTTTAATTCATCTTTATATATCTATAATAATCAATAACTGTCTTTTGTAGAGCAAAAAACATATCGATTGCAGCTTTTGAGATCTCAAATGGTTCAGGTGATAAGGATAATTAATTGAAAACACATCAATTTTTTTTTTACCAGCTTTCAAGGACCAATATTGAAGAATCCAAAAAACTTTTTAGGTATTAACCTAAGCTTTATTTTAAAGCAAAACTACCTTGCTATCTTGAATGGTTCAGGAGATATGGTGGTTTAATTGAAAACACGTTAAATTTTTTTACCTGCTTTCAAGGACGAATTTTGAGAAATTCTAAAACTACTTTTTAGACATTTACATGAGCACAATTCTGATGCAAAGATCACCTCAATATCTTAATGATTTAAGAGAAATAGAGGATTTATTGAAAACATTTAATGGCTTTTCACCCTCTTAATTTCCGAATTTAGAAAAAATATGAAATATGCATTTGCTTAGGCATTGTTTTTAAGTAAAAATATTAACAGTATATCATCAGGTTAGAGAGTTATCGAGAATTTTGCAAAAACACGTTTTACCCCTTTTAACCCCTTTAATTTTCGATTTTCGAAAAATTCTTCCATAGTGGGTGCCTACACTGTGAGGGGAAGCTACGCTGAAAATTTCACGTTTCTAGGTCCAGCGGTTTGGGCTGTGTGTTGATGAGTGAATGACTGAGTGGGGCACTTCGTTTTATATATAGAGATTATATGCAATATTGTTTCACCCTTTAAAATGGCTCTATTACAAGTGGCATGCTCAGACTGGAGGCTATTAATGTCTCCACCACTCGAATGACTCCGGTATACTACGACCAGGGATTAAGGATAATTATCAAACGTCACAATATTGACTATAAGGGGGTTTAATTCACATTGAAAGAACCCTGTACAGCTTTACGACTGGCGTAGTACAATCTTGGCTTAAGGCCTGAATATAGGGGAGCTTTAATAGAAATATATAGGATACCAGTTCCAAACGGCTTACCACTGTGTATTGGCGCAGTCTACACTCGGACGGAATCGCATGTGAGCACGGTCGTGACCTCCCGGGTCATGAGCGGAGTCCTTGACATCCGGCCCTCGGATGATGGAGTTGGTCAGCAGTGGGACGGTGTCTCAGCCAACCTGGAGGTGCCCCAGCTGACGGTCTGATGAACAACCAACCCCGGTGGCCCTGCCTCCTCATTATATATGTCAGCCTGCTCTCAATAGTGTGGATAACCTTCGGAGTGTTGTCATTACACCGCTCCGCGCTTGCAGTTCCGCCTGCCGGCTGAGTGCTGCAGTGGTATCCGTAACATTATCCCCCTTCTCAATTAAACGGACGTCCTGACCATGGCAGATGAGAGCATCTGATGAGGGCAGCGAGAAGGCGGCGCAAGAAGTTGTATCTTCTTTGCTCGGTTTCGTGATCATGGTGGCTGCGGTGTTAGGTTGCGGTGGCAGTCTTTCACTGTCCGTAATTCCATGCACTTTATAATTCACCCTATTTTGGAACTGAGTTGCCCTTGTTCAGCTCTTCATTGGATTTATAAATTTTTCAATAATCAATAATAATAAGTTACAAAAATACAAAATTGATTTGAATTTACCCGAGTTTGATATTGACATGAACACCGAATTACGTATATACCCTGTGATGTTTCAACTGAAATACAAAATGTTGTACGTCTAACACTACCAGAAACTATTTTATTCTGAGCTTTGTGTACATAATGGGAGGGTGACTAGTAAAAACGTAGCTGTCATTACCCCCTGAGAAACACTATAGCATCAGTTTTTTACGGGATTGGGATGGGAGGGTTTTTGTGCGTGCTAATGCAACCACTTAGTTTGTTTTTAGAAGCCTCTTTAAAAATATTACAAATTAAACACACAAGTATAAGCTCTAAAATTAGTTACAACTTACTTATTCCCATACATGTTGACTCATTTTTGTAAGTACTATTAAGATATTTATATTTATTAGATTTCATTTTCTTACCATTTTTGTTTACATTTATACAATAGTTTGGACACATATTTTTGAGTTCATTATTTACCTAGTTTATAAGGGCAAGTATTTTGTAGTTTGTGAATATTAGTAAAATTATACACATTAATTTACTCGTTAGGTACAAAGGCTGGTAGGTGTTGCCCTCTCTCGTGTGTTGACGGAAAGAAACGTATGTAGCAATGTTTACTGATGTTGTAACTCCTAGTGTGCGTTATTTGTACGTCAGATAGTATGTGTAACACTGTGGCTGTATTTAATTCCATGGATTAATGTTTGACTGTTGTGACTCCATTATTATCGCTCTGTTTTCAGTCACGCCTCCTTAACGCGTTTGCGTTGTTGAAGTCATGCTGGCCGACCGGCTAGTCACCTGCAACTCACTGTAGCATGGTTCTGAACTGGGGCTGACATAAAACTATTTTCACTCAAGGGGCTATTGATCTGGCTAATTAAAATGCCAGTTTTATTGGGAAACAAAATGTTTGCATTCCTCTGGCAAACTAGTTCTTCTATTTGCTTCTTATGCACCTGTAAACATAGAACATTGTGTTAGCACCTTATTTCTCTTTGACAGCTAATTTTGTATTTCTAGTGTTGACCTGTCTGTAGCTTTTCCTGCACGATCAATTTTTATTTATACAGTAGACGGTCCTAAGATTTTGGCCACAGGATACGGACCCTTAAATTTAAATGCGAGTGCTTTATGCCGATTTCTGTTTTTGACCCACACCCAGTCGCCAACTTAAATTGTTTTATCTCTAAATTTTTTCAGAATTAATTTTTTACTTTCTATTAAATTAAATTTAGCTTTGCTCTGCTCTTGTTCCAAAATGTGTTCCCAGTTTCCGTCTCTTGTCTCGTATTTTCCTAACACTGCGTGCGAGGGGTGTTTGGCTTCTACCCCATGCCTTAAGTAGAATGGCATGTATTTTGTGCTGCTGTTCTCAGAGTTGTTGTAATTAAATATAATAAAATCTAATTTTTCATCCCAATTTGTAGGATCCTTATGCGCGTAAGCTGTTAGCCTAAAATTTTGTTGACTGCCTCTCTACTAATCTGTTGCATCTCGGATTATAAGCAGTTGCCTGCAGCTTCTTTACCTGTAGCGCAACCGTACCTTAAAATTACTTCTTTGATAAAATTAACGCATGTTTCGGCGTCTATTGATTTGACTGCTTCCGCCACTACGAACTTACTTGCAACTTCAGTCATTACCAAAATGTATTTGTTGCTTGTTTGTGTTGTCTGAAGTAGACCTTTGGCATCTATTGCTCAAGCTTTTAGCAATGCTGGCAGATTGATTGGTTGTAACTACCCCATTGGCTGTTTATTTGAGGTTTTTAATTTTTGACATTGTTTGACATACTCTTTCACGTCTTTTTTCATCGTGTCCCAGTAATAACTCTGTCTAATTTTCTGTACAGTCTTATGGGCACCAAAATGGCTGCGCGCTAATAGAGCATCGTGGTGAGCTGCTATAATATCCTTAATGTAATATTTAGGAACTAATGTGAGGCACTTTTCGCTGGTGGGCGAGTGAATTTTGATATACATTTCTCCGTTACCTGCAATGCCATGTCGCCTAGCTAGCTTAAGGCCTTGTTACGGAGTTTTGCAGTGATTTCGAAAATAATATTTTTATTGCTACCTAATACTCATATCAAAATTTCGCTGCACAGTTTTGACACTTATATGTTATAATTTGTAGCTGAATTTTTTTGTAGAATTATACTGAACGTTTTTTTTAGATTTTATTACCCAAAGTACCACGTTTTTCATCGTGAAAGTAGTAAATATTAAGGAAATTATTTTTTTGCTGGCGAATGGTACATTATTTTAAAAAACGCGTCCACAGTATTGTGCATCGTGTGATTGCACATTGACTCAATTTTTTTTAAAACTTTTGGTTAAAAAATATTTTAGTTATTGGCACCAGTCTGAAAAAACTCGGGAACAAGCCCTTAACGTATTTTCTGTCTACTTGGTCTGGTTGTGTAAGAGCTAATTTTAATTGTTTAATATGTGGATCCTACTCATACTTACCACTAAAAGGACAATTTTGAGTGTTCTGACTTTGTGTAGCTAAAGGGCACAACAGAATATCCTCATCATTTTCAGTATTTATATATTCTTGTTCATGGTTATAAACAGGAATGAAATTTTCTTCGTTGTCTGATTTTTCTCGAATTATAGTGACTTTTAGAATAGGATCAATAACAGAATAACCTTTGTTGACGTGTCCCTTCTTAACCACATTAATGTTTACTTTAATAATCTCTGATGCTGCTTTAACTAATGGCTGGTAAGAGTTTGTCTTTGATTCCAGTATAGCTTTACTAATTTTAGATTTACACTTAATTTGAAAATGTTCATAATATTCATCCCAGTGGGATATTATGCGTTTCAAAATTTTATTTTTCGCCTCGTCATCTTTCTCAATATTTTGAAAAATTACTTCTGCAAGGACCTTGAAAATATTGTTACGAGCTGATATGTCCGATTTTATTCGGCATGACCTAGCGTTTATGTTTACCTGTTTCAGTTTTGCCAACCCTGCTGTCGGCACCCTACTTAAGGTGTATGGTTGTGTGTCCTCTTAACTATTCTTGCTTGAAATTTGTACTCTGAAAGTGCTATCGCCATTTTCTGTATGCGCAAGTTATGTTCTGCCATACACTTAAGATACCTCATGCTTGCACAATCTGTTTTGATTACGAATCTCCTACCGTACATGTATTGCCTTAAATAGTTACAAAAATATTTTATTCATCTAGCTCGCGTTACGTTGTTGACCATCTGGTTTCATTAGACGAGAGTTTCTTAAATACAAAGGCAATTATCTCGCATCTTTGGTCCTGTCCTACCCGCAATAAAACAGCGCCAATAGCTGTTTGGGATACGTCATGTGGTAATACTGTTTGTTTACTCTCGTCAAACTTACTTAAGATTGGCACATTTTTTATAGCCTGTTTCAGATCTAGAAAAGCTTTCTGTTGTTTGTTGCCCCATTTATACTCAGAGTTTGCTTTCGTGAGTCCTACAAGTGGCTCAGCTATCGCTGTATAACCATGTATGTACCTCCTAAGGTATGAGGTCAAGCCGAAAAACGCCCTAAGCTGTTTTATGTTTCCCGGTGGAGCTAACTGCTTAATAGCCTGTACTTTATCTGGATCTGTTATCACTTCTACTGGAGTGACGTAGGATTTTTAGCTTTTGTTGCTAGAATTTTCACATCTTGACATTTAATTTTGCGTTAAATTCCCTAAGTAAGTCTCTGAAGTACTTTATGTTTATTTTGTAAATGTCTTTCAAAGGTCTCGCCTACGATAAATATATTGTCTATATAAGCTATTGCTGTGTTCCATCTGTAAGGACCTAACAAAATATCCATAAATTATTGGAAATACTTTGGTGAAGTACTCAATCCCACAGGTAATTTCTTATACTAGAAAAGTCCAACCTCATCAATGGTAAATGCCAATTTGTCAGTCCTTTTTACGTACTGGAATCGCATAGAAGCCCAAGAACATATCTAAAGATGTGATATATGTAGAATTCTGCTAGGTATTTACAATGTCTTCAGTCCTAGGCAAAGGGTACTGAACTCTCCGTAGTTTTAAATTAATTTGCCTCAGATCACAGATAAAACACAACCCACCCTTGTTTTTTCTTAACTACTAGACTAGGTGCTGCATAAGTCGAGTCGGATTCTTCGATAATATCAACTTTCACCATGTCCTGTATCTGCTTTAGTAATTGTTCTCAGATATTCTAGTTTATCCTATAAGGTCTTGTGTGAATTGGTTTATCTGTGTATAATTATATATTTATTTCAAAATTTTTTGTTTCAGCCAACTCTAAAATGTTGTCCTGAACCTGTCTTTAAATTCGTTAATAACGTAAAATATATTATCTCACTTTTTCTCATCAAAATCTTTGTTTATTAGATGTTTGATATCACTTTTTTCTTGTGTCTCAATAGCCTCCATCCGCACCTAGTATAACATCTTTATTTATTACTAACATTTCTTGGAGGAACGTGTTACCTAAAATATCTAATTTGATCTTAGCCTTACATTTTGGTGATTAAATTTTTTCAGTTGCTCCTATTAATGCAAATTTCTCCCTTAATGGAATGGGCTTTTGTGTAGTGATGGCTGTTGTAGCAATGCAGCTTCTGCTGCAGCCGGTATCAATTAGTGCGTGAAATTTCTTTCCTCTAATTGAAACCTCGATATGCTACGTGTAGTATTTGTCGGAGGAGTTGTGTTGTTCTTCCACCGTGTTTGTGCTGTCTGCCGTGGCAGCCTGCTGTGTTGAATTTTTCTCTTGTGTTTTCCTACCCAGCATGCTCTTGAGGAATCATTGCCATCCTTATTTGAATTATTTTGTGTGTAAGCAGAAACATTTTTACTGACAAAAATTTTTTTCGTAGTCAGTCCAAACTTTTGTTGGAATCTTTTGAACCTGTCACTTACGTTAGTTTGGAACTCAAAGTGTTGGTTTGGAAACAAGTAGCATTCTTTGGCGTGATGTCCAATGTACAAAAACAAGGCACATGTGGATTGTTTTGTAGAACGTGGCCCAATGTGTTTTGTTTGTAACCTACTGCATTCATCAACATGTTTGCTTCTGTCATCCGCAGAATGCCTCGCTGTTTGTGTAACCGCCTTTTCTATCTTTGCTTTGCAATCATTTCTCGACCCTAGCTCACTGTCATGTTTGGCAATGTTGCGATTTCCAGTGGAAGGGTGCTGTCTTTTGTTCTCCTGTACACTTCCTTGCTGTGACCTTCGTGATGGTTTGGAGAATTATATCCGCAACCTAATTCCTGTGCTGTCGAAATACATTTGGCGTCTGCTACCAATGTGCGAACCCATGTTTGCGTATGAAATGCCTGAAACTATTTTGTAGCTCTTAGGTGTAAGGTTTTGTGACATGTTCTTATTCTTGTCGGGGGAAACACAACCTGCCTTGTTTTTAACCCAGTTTTTTTAATACTGCACTGACTCGTCTGCCTCGTTATTGTTTCTGCCACCTCGATAACTTTCTCTATCTCTATCCTGACTTCTACTGTAAGTCTCTTTGCTGTAGTTGTCATGTTGCCTGTCCCTACTATCTCTGTAGTTACTCCTATTCTGTTTATACAGGTCATAGTACTCTTTCTGAATAATAATAATTGGGCGGCTATTTGAATAGTTCCTGTCACTGTGATAGTGGTGTCTCCGAACGTACTGATCGTTATCATCTCCGTGTTTAGATGCTGCCCTGGCTTTCCTCAATTCTTTTTCATTTTCTCTCTGACTGGCATTGCTGTGGGGTGGTTGTTGAGTAGTCAAAGTAATTTTGTCTATCTCCTCCTTAATTTACACAATTTCATTTTCCAACCTGCTTGATGTACTATCTGCGATAGGCGATCTTTCTATGCACTGATTGTACCTCCTAAGGCCTAACTCTATTCTTCTAACATTTTGTTCTCATTGTGCTAATGTCTCGTTTTCCATTCCCACTAGATTATCTACAGTCAATGGCAACAATGATTTCCACAATAATTCCAAAAATTCTAACTCTGGCATTCTGTCATTATACTTGGATTTATAAAATTTCATATCCTTAATGTACAACTGGGTGTTCTCTTCTACTGTTTGTCTTTTTGTGTAATACAACTAACTCTCTGTACTTATCTTTTTTTCAGTGAGAACGAATGTCTGCTTAAGACGATTTTCTATCTCTTCCCACCTTAATACGTGGCATAACTTTTCATTCTGCACATTTACATGAGTTCTTTTTGCCGAGTCTTTTAAAAAAATGTCAGGCTTCTACATTTTTCTGTTTCAGCCCAGCTGTTTAGGTTCGCGACTGCTAGAAATTGCTCTAAGAATTCCTCTTTGCCCTAGTCAGTCTGACCTGAAAATGTAGGAAATTTTTCTGAATTTGAGATTACTACCTTAATATTTTAAAGATTTGCCCTACCTGGCCTTTCGTTTTCGTACATGTTAGCCATGCTTTCGCTATTATTTAGCCTCGAGTTACTGTCTGCCTGATCGTCGTCTTGTGCCGTCAGATTTAAAATAAACTCGTTACCAACGTCTTTGTACTCTAGTTCTGAACGGTTATGCTCTGCATTCATTCCTGCCACAACTAGACCTTTATCTCTTAATTTAGCAACTAAGCCTCTTGTAATCCTAGTTGAGTGGCTGTCTAACTCAGAATGAACCTCTGGATTACTTTCTATAACCCTACTCACATTCGCAATTAATGAGTTAAATCGGTCCGCAGGAGTTTGACTTTGCTGTTCGTGCAGTGAAAGCTTGACGTTAGAAAGGTCTATGGTTGCAACCTTCCATGCCTTTTTCCTTGAGTCTAGCAAAGACTGTCGTTTGTCAGAACTCATTTCACCGCACCTTTGCAGTCCTGCGATACGGAACGTCTGACATTTCTACTCAACTACTGACATGCATTAACTACTTATCAAGCGTACACATAACTCTCTTACTTAAACCACAACAACCCCAAGCGTGCACACACACCAATAATTAGCATGCATTAATCACTATGAGAGGGTGGGCGGGGAAATTTACTTTAAAATTTAAGGGAGATGGTGGAAATTTTGGCTTTATCAAAATGAGAGGGGATTGAAACCCTAGCCTCCACCAGTGTTGCACCCTTTAAAATGGTTCTCTATTCCAAGTGGTTCTCGGGGTGAACATAAGGGTGACGTGCTCAGACTGGAGGTTACTAGTGTCTCCACCACTCAAATGTGACTCCTGAATACTACGACCAGGGATTAAGGATAATTATCAGATGCGACAATACAGTGGACCCTCTTTCTGTTGAACCCAGATGTATTGAATGTCCGCATCTATGGATCACTCACTATATGTGGGCCCATTTCTTATTTGTCTGCATTTTTAAGTCCTCATCTATTATATTAAAAAATTTTGTCAGTCCCCTGAAAATCGATGTATAGAGGTTCCACTGTATTGATTAGAAGGGGGTTTAATTTACATTGAAAGTACACTGTACAGCTTTATGACTGGCATCGTATAATCTTCGTTCAAGGCTTGAATATAGGGAGATTTAATAAAAGTATATGGGAACCCAGTTCAAATCGGTTTACCACTGTGTATTGGCGCAGTTGACACTCGGACGGAATTGCATGTGAGCACGGTCGTGACCTCTCCGGTTCATGAGCGGATTATTATACGTCTGGCCCTCAGATGATTTGAGTTGGTAAGCAGGGGGACGGCGTCCTAGCCGACCTGGAGGTGCCCCAGCTGACGTTCCGATGAACAACTAACCCGGTGGCCCTGCCCCCTCGTTATGCGTTAGCCTGCTCTCAATAGTGAGGATAACCTTCGGAGTGTTATCATAACACCGCTCCGTGCTTGCAGTTCTGCCTGCCAGCTGAGCGCTGCAGTGATATTGGTAACAATATGCAGTAAGAGTATCGTCTCTTGATAACAATGACACAAGTAAATTTTTGTACAGTGTTGTTTATTACTAAGTAAGGTCAGTGAAATATGTAATTATAAAATTACTGCAATTCCAAATGTTAAAAACTGTTACATAATTATCAATTCCGAGGGTATTAAAAATGTTAAGGTAAACCACTCTGGATTCAATAAGTTAAGGAAATTCCTTGTCAAAAATTTCTGAAAAGCAGAATAATTGTTTAAACCAAGATATCTATATACATAATGAATTTCCGTACCTTCCTTGTTGTCTAGAAATGTATACAAATAAAGTCAGATTAAATTTAAAAAATAGGCCTGTGATCTTATAGCAAAAAATGTGATATTCCTAGATTTGATAGAAGGTATCCCTCATTTGAATAGTAGATGTAAAGTAAGCAAAAAATTTGCAGTAAAATTTCAAGAACATCTGTAAAGTTTAATATAACTGTCAGAGAACATTAATAATGTGTAAAAAACAGATAACAAGGAAAGAAAAACCAAAACAGCACTTTACGTAAAATAACAAAACTTAAATTTTTAATTACTTAACATGAATAAAAATATGGAAGTAAAAAAACTATTTTTTATGTAAAACGTATATCATTTTTGGATTATAATATATTTAACACAGATTTTACAAACATTTTTCAATATCCAGTTGAAGGTAATATGATTGCGTTAGTGTTCCTCAATTTAAGACCCCATTAAATAGTTCCAAAACGATGTTTTTTTGCAAATGTATCCATGCTGTTAAGCAACCCGTTTTGGATCTAACTAACTTGCTGAAATACAAAACAAAAGCACAATACAAAGCTTAAGAAGTGAACTTGCTTGCTACGCTCATGCTAGGAATGCTGATCCTTCTTGGAAACAGCACGGTTAGTCACGAAAAAATCTGTTACTCAGTATAAGTGTTATTGCCACAGCTGCCAACTGCTACATGTGAAAGTGCGAAGTCCATAAATATTTATGAGCTAGATAGAAAATTTATATATTCAAGGTGTATTTTTTTCACCATTTTAAAAATTGACCTGGACTCCAGGATTGCTATCAAATCCCGGTTGTTCTCCCGTAATTGATGGCTGAAAACTGTTCAGTTTATATTACTATATTTATTATATGTGTTTTCATGCATGGTTTGTGCTGAAGAAATGGTTTCTATTTTATTTATGTTTCTGTACAAAAATGCTATTGGCCAAGTTGTCCATTGAAAGATAAGTGTGACTTTCAAGAAAAATTATGGCGAAAATATAATATTTAAAGGTGTTGACTGCCAGTTGTGATAATTTAGAGAACAATTTTAGCTAAGATATTATTTTATATTGTGTGTGCCTTCTGAGGGCAGCCACAGTACGTATTGTGTGGAAATATTTCATGAAGAATGTGAGAAACCTTGTATATAAGTGCATTGTAAACATTGATGACTCTGCATAATTTTGACTGATTTGTGACAGAATGTTGTTATGGTGTGAAAGTGAAAATCATTTTTCTTTTGTTACAGAAATGATATGAGATATGGAAGGTAAAGAAGTTGGTATGCGTACTGATGTTAGTTTTTATTTTTTATGGTCTATGTGAATTATTACATAGGTCTTTCCATAGTTTATTACAACATTTTTTAGACCTACCACTTGAGATTGAAGCATTTACAAAGCCTTCAAATTTTTTGTATCTTATCTAAAGTTGTTGCTATCATTTTTTTGTTTGCTTCTCAGATTGTAGCAATGCTTCAGTCAGTGTGTGTTGGTCTTCGTTATGACATGTGTTTTTACACATATTCAGTCGTGTTCTGTGTGCTTTTGAAATGAAGAGAAGAATGAAACTGCTACATTCACGTTATTTGTCGAACCGGCATGACAGTGAGTTATGTAATCATTTTCAACAGGAAGGTTTATTTTAGTAGAGAGAGGTGTATTTTGCGATGTTCTTAATAATTTATGTGGCAATAGATTGCTAAGCAGTTGAGCAATCCAACGTGTGGGTTTTCCCCACATGATCTCAGTTATTTTTCGATTGCTGATAAAACTTTTTTTATACCATTCAAATAGTGGGGTTTACCTGGAAACACTTATGGCAGTGGAATTAACCACTTAAATGTTCAAGGCCAATAGATGAGAGGAACGTTTCTTTCTCACTAATTTGTAATATTGTGTCAAATTATTCTTTTCTTTTTAATAACAATTCATTGTGATGTTTTAACATTTTTGTTCTTTATTTAAACTACAATATTACATAATTTATGTAAGTTGAGGGAGATGAAAATAGATATGTCTGCATGAGTGGAGAAAATATAGTATATAGAGTAAATAGATAGATTTTAACATCTATATTAAACAATCTAAATATAATTTTGGGGTTAGTATTTTTATTTTAACTACATACTTAATATCTACTGTTAAGAGATTTTTACAAGCACAGGTTAGAAATGCAAAACATTTACTGTAAGTAGGCAGATTGTAGGGCTAAATATCTGATTGACAGCGAGGCCATTAGAGGTGGATCCGTTGGCTTACACTGGCAGGAAATGGAAGGAATCAGTCACAAGTGATTTTGGAAAACCTAAGATGGGGGGATGGCAGGACGTAAAATTGGACCCAAGTCGTCTTTTATACAAGTCGTGTGTTTTGCCACTTTGCTTGGTTGGAACTGTTGCAAACATTCCTGATTGCATATGAAAGGATTATATTATTAATTATTAATGAACTGTGCGTATGTTTTTATTGCTGTCGGAAGTTTTTTCAGAATACGGGCCGTAAAAATTTAGGTCTTGGCTTCTCATAAAAAATTTCACCGTATTAATTTATATATCTAACACAAATTGTATAGAAGTTGTTGTGGGTAGAATAAATATTACTTGTGCTAAAATTTAATTGTATAAATTAACATGATACGTATATATATACTGTGTAGGGAGTTGATAACTTCATATGTACATCACACTTACCACATTTACAGTACAGACTGTCCAAAAGGAAAGTCGGTGGGATCCAGTAATTTTTTCTCTTTTGGCAAGTTTTTTAAAAGGTGAAAGAAAAAAAATTAAAATAAATTATTGTATGTCACTTAACAAAGTCACATTAACTAACAATAAATGTTCTGTGCATAAATTTTACAACTGAGTAGACATAAACTAAATAAAATGAACACTTTTGGAATGCACTAAATATCATGCTACAATCAGAATTATGAATAACAGTAACAATTAACTTCATTTAATTTCTAAGGTACTTAAATGCAGGTAAATAAAAGACTTTTTCGGTGAAGAAGGTTGGCGCAGTTTTGACTACGTTACGCTTCCTCATTGTTTTATTATTGTCATAAGGTATTTACGAAACATATAGTTAACCAGTCTAAAGTAAAATTTCAATTTGAGTACTGTAGTTTAAAACAGTGATTTGAGCAAGTTTTTTAAATTGCTTTTTTTTACTGTAGTGTATTCGTTTCCTCAAAAATCTTTCAGAAATTAAGGGTTTACTATGGGTATTCTTTTATTTATATTTTAAAATCTGCCAAGGATAAATAAGTGTTTGCTGTATATGGTTTCATTCATATTTTGTAAAATTATTAACATGTAATATTTTCAGTGCTACTGCAGAGTAGTCACATACTATTTTCTACATTACCCTTGACAATTCACACCCACAGATAGTTTCTCTAATTACAGACTGGGTATGTGCAGGATAGCCTAGTAGCTGTACACTTATAAGCTTTTCATGGCTAAGTGAGGACTTTTTATCTTTCTACGGTCCAGAAAATGTTTCGTTTCAGTCAGTTTCTTTTTTTCTGTCATATGTTAACATCAACATTGCCATGTGACGAATAAACATAGTTAATATATTCAGTTGCTTTCTAAATTAATTTTTAATTTTAAGAAACAATTAAACGTGCTTTGAGTTAATGGTCTGTTAGACAGTCATTGCGGGCTGGAAGTCAGAGAAGTTCGCTATAGTATTGTTCAGTACGAAGCCTTACAAAATGTTGTTTTGTTTCAGTTGAAGTCATCGAGACGGACCAAGACTTTGCGAACACCAGTGCCAGAGGGATGTACGGAGGGGGAGGTGTGGGGACCGCGATGGATGATGCAGGGCTGAGAGCAGCTTCTGTGAAAATTGTTGAGCAGCCGGCTTCGAAGGCGCTGCGCTTCCGTTACGAGTGCGAAGGGCGGTCTGCGGGCAGCATCCCTGGGAAGCACAGTACGCCTGAAAACAAGACTTTCCCTAGCATACAGGTGTGGCTGGCTTGTGCTTCTCTTCTGGTTGTTTGCATGTCGCAGCAGTCTCACTTTGTGTTGGCTGTTTACCTGAAACAAGGTTAGCCTTCATAATAAAACTACCTTGTATTTCACTTTGATTGAGTGATGAAAATAATTTCCTTTCAAAGTACAATTTTTGGAAGAGTAATTTAGCAGGGCTTCTATTTTGGTCAGTTAATAAACATTTGACATGGGCCATTAGTAGGGATAGGAAAATTTTGTGATTTCAATTACCCGTACTCAAACTTCATCTATTCGTTCACTATCTGTTGTTCCACTGATATTCGTTCACTATCTGTTGTTCCACTGAGTTGCAGTTAGTGGACAAATGGTTGGGGCTTGAGTATGCATAACTTATTTGATTCTAGCATGCAGGTAATTGAATTCGTAAAATTTTCCTGTCCTTAGTCATTAGTCAGGGAGTAAATTTTAACTTAATGAATCCAGACTAAATGATTAAGACAGCAAAATACTGTAGTAAAAATACAAGTTACAAGAACTGAAACTGTTTTTTTTTTTGTTGATAATATTTTTGAGTTTTATGAAAATTTTTAAATCAGATGCTAATATTTTTTAATAATAATAGTTTAAGGATAAAAATAACTAATATAAAATAGCTAATATTTTTGATTAATAATTCAATTCAATTCAATTCTTTATTATCCTGTAGACTACATGGTTGTACAGTAGTATAGGATTCGTCATAGAAAAGTTATGTACATATTTACAAAAAAACAAACAAACAAACTAAATAAAATAGGCTGTGTTTACACATGATTTATACACAATGCATTTTTGTAAAAATAAAGCATAACATACTGTAACAATGAGGATTCAGGATTAAAATAACTTGCAGGTACAGTATGTCAATAGTTTTGAAAGATTGTATTGTAACTATGTATTAATGAACAGGCTTTGAATGCACTTTTATGGACAAGACAGTTAGCTCATAACCATTAGAGGTTTGACTTTGCATTCAAAACAGGCCTACAATGTATTAAAAAAATTTTTCTCGTTTCAACTATTTACATAATGCAAATCAACATAAAAAATCTTGTAAAAGATAACATACATTGTTGTTTACCTTAAATATGTGTTGATTCCCTCACATTTGGACATTTAGTCACATAACTAATTGAAAGTTTAAAAAGTCCAAAAATTAAAGTTACAAGACATTTTATGTGAAAACGCCATGTGTTCAAAAGTTCAAAACACAGAAAATAAAAATGTAAACCAGCTTAGCTCAGTACTCAGAAGATGTGACAAATACCAGCACATAATAATTTATATTACAAATTACTATATGAGACTAAATGTTAGTCAACAGTATTTTATTTAAGTATGTATGTCAAAAATAATAGCATACGTATGTAAAAATGTTTGCTTGTGCAGTAAGGTTAGGTTTGCACATGAAAGCTGTTGACATTTTTAGAGTGGCATGATACGTTTTACACTCAGCAGAATTCTTATTAGAGGTTGAGGTAAAACATTTACATATACAGTAATATTTTAAGGGCCTTCATCCATCATAAAAATTTATGAAATAATATTAACACACTGCTTAACGAAACCGAAACGCACATGAGTCATGTCATTAGCTGTGCAAGTTCGAACTGATCCTAATTCAGCCTATCGTAATTGAGTCGAGTCTAGCCTATGCTCATGGTAAATTACTAAAGCAAAATGTTAAGCAAATAAATTATTATAATTAAATTGTGATGTTTATAATATTCCTTTTGGTTATACTCAATTGAAGACAAACTAGTACAGTGGCTGCTAGCTATTTTCAACCCTACAATTGTGCGTTGTTAACAATATGGCAAAACCACATGTTTACAGTTTGTTTCTTGTCCCTAACTATTTTCATTTAATTTTTTATTCCACAACATTCACAAAATATTTTATTTTATTTTATTCAGAAAGTTCGGTTTTCTTAAGTAGCAGTTTATGGTTAGTATTTTGCAAGTTATGATTATGAAATACCAAAATTGCAGATAAGTAGTCTGGTATAGTTGGAAAATGCTGAAATAAGAAATAGCGAATGAGCACCATGAATATTCACATTTTCAGAGATATTCACATTTTTAATTCTAATAATTTTGTAAATGCTATTCCTAAATATTTGAATATTTGCACACACCTAACAATTTGTTTTAAAATGGATGAGGTATCATTCCACAACATATGTACACTACGTAGTGGTGGTACATTGGCTTGTCCTCTCACCACTCTTTCTCCTTGGCTAACTCTTTATCTCCCTGCTCAGTGGCAGAGCAATTCCTCTCATCTCAGTTTTCTTTGGGTGGTTAGAAAGTGAAATGGCCACACAGCCAGTGGAAAGTTGACTAAAAAAACTTAAACTTGAAAATTAAATCTGCGGTTAATTAGACACACATGAAACTGCAATTTCACGCACCACATGCTTACATAAATCCGATGGGCTCTGCCTCAATACAAAAAAAAATTAATTTAACGGAAACCACACTGATGCTGGCTAAATAATTGCTTCCCGGCAAGTTACCAATTGTCCACATCATCTTCAAACATATCTAGCCACAAAAAACTAAACACTTACGCCCGGTGCTGGGCGATACTAAATGTACCCGGCGACCACCAAACACGTCCATCCTCTAGGCCATCTCAGACGCTAAAGCTGCCTCTCGCATCGCCAGGGATACATCCTCCCGGGAGCGGAAATAAGTCACAAAATTGGCACATCACGTGATACGTAGAAAGAAACTGCCAACCAGCGCCCCTACCGGCGTTATCATATTATTCTTAGGTGCAATATAAAATTTAAATTACACAGTAAAAGTTATACAAGAAAACAGACTCGTTACGAACTTCACAGGGTGCTCGTAAATCAGTAATACATATTAAATGACATATCAATGGTCTGAATACACCCATTATTACTGATGCTGGTGCTTCTTAGTATTTTAAGCAACAAAATAAACGGCTCGGCCCATCGGTAAAACGAATAATAACTGTACAAGACTTAACAACTTACAGATTAATATCAAGTAGTTGTTCTTCTTCGGATTTTGCCAACCATTCGTGTTTGTCCATTATCTTTATGGTACTTGACCAGATTAGCACTATAGCCTAAATTAAATGTTTTTTTTTTCACTCAACCCTTCAATTGCCATGGCACACTCTAAACCCACAGTAGACCGGGCTCCCAACACTTAAGTGAACGACCAGCAAGTTATAACTAGGGCTCGATTTAGATCACATTTTACACCTAACTCAACATCCTGGGATCCTGTTACTATACTGCTGCTGGACTTAACATGTTGAAACAACACTAAAATTTACATTAATTATCCTTAACTAGTTACCACAAACTACAATACCAGTATAATAAACTATGCAACAAAAAAAAACTAGATACAGAGGTGGGAATGGCCAAGTAGCTCACAATGTACATATAGGCCTACTTAAAGAATATTTTCTTTTGCAACTTGTTTTTTAACTCCCTAAATCTTTAATAGTGCTGCCTTTTTATTACAGTCCAAGAATAATCCCAAATTAGATTTATTTCCCTGAAGTTTTCCTTAAAGAAAGTAGCTTAAAACTAATTTTCTTTTGTAAGTGTGGTGGAAAATCATTACTTCGGATTGTTTTTTGATTTGCCATAACTTTGTTGTTAAAAACGCACATATATCAAAATATGTTACATTGTACCACTTTGTCACTGCACGGTTATAATTTAGAAATCATTTAAAATTTGGTTTTGTATTTACTGTAACTACAGCAGAAGTGTGTTATACCGTGGGTTCAGGTATAGTGTGGAAAGTTGCCTGGATAAATAATGAAATGGTCACATCCAGTGTAGTGTGGAACCGTATATCCTGGGTTGGAATTATGCCTTTTAACATCAGTGTTGTTATTTTTGCCACATGGTTGTTCCAATAATATGGATATTATAATTGGGGTAGAGTTCATGATTAGCTGAACTTTACTTTAATTTTAATTGATTAATTTTTATTAATATACCCTTCAGATGCTGTTGGGCCTTAATGCTGGTATTTTATGCTTATTATGAATGTGGTTTCCTGTTCTGTTGGTTTGTTAGTTGCCCCTGTTGATGGTCTGGAAGTGAACTCACAATGTATTTGGGATATGGTGTTGGCAGGTTGTAGGTTACAAGGGAAGGGCATTGGTGGTGGTGTCGTGTGTGACGAAGGATCCCCCTTACCGCCCACATCCTCACAACTTGGTTGGCAAGGAGGGCTGCAAGATGGGCGTGTGCACTGTGGAGATTAACCAGGAGACCATGTCTGCGACCTTCTCCAACCTCGGCATCCAGTGTGTCAAGAAAAAAGATATTGAGGAAGCACTGAAGACTCGAGAAGAAATTGGAGTTGACCCTTTTAAAAGTATGTTACATTGTACTTATTTTACACTTGTAGATTATATAAAGTAAAACCCCGATTGAACGAAATGCCTAGTTGCTTGAAAATGTTTAATCTAAATTAATGTTTCGTTAGTCGACTGTATATTTTTTTAACCCACCTCCCCTCTACTCCCCAAAGGAACATTTTAACCTCCCTAAAGTTAAATCCTTTGGCACGTTTTGTCGGAATTTAAGGTAATTTAAAAAAAAAAGTCTGTTAGCACACAATGACATACCTCAAATAACTTGCAATTGGTAAGCTACAGCTGTGAAAAAAAATTCTGCAAAAAATTTTAAAATCTATCTGTAGAACACACATGGAGAGAACGTCTGGTGAGTTAGGCTGTGCAGGCACCATCAACATGTGTGCAGTGATGACCAACACCACCGTACCTTCTATCTTAAAGTCTCTCTCCTGCTCCTCCAACAAAATTTGGGGGGCCGCAGTGGCAGAGAGGCCAGACCTCTCGCCTCCCACCAAGGCGATCCGGGTTTGATTCCCAGCGGGGTCGGTCCCCAGATTTTCACATGTGTTAATCGTGCCTGATAATTCTGCTGGTTGGCTGGTTTTCTCGGAGATCTCCTGTTTCCCCCACCCAGTCATTCCATCGCCGCTCCATACTCACATCATGTCACCCTCTACCAGCGCTAAAGGCCTCAGATGTTAAGATCGTTGGACCCGTAAAATTTCATTTTTTTATATTTGTGCCAAACACCGTTCAACTTTTGCACATCAAATAACACGTCATTTCACCAAATAAAAAAAAAATTAGGCCCCATAGTTTTTGCAAAGTCACTCATCAAAGTCATGAAATGGCCATTACGGTGCAGTCACGAAATGGCCATTACGGTGCAGCCAAAATCAAAAAAAGTAATTAACTAATGAATTCAAAATTACTGGAACTGAAAGTCAGTGTATTTCATGACATGTTTGATAAAAGTTAGTTTTGAATATTTCAGTAGTAGCCGAACGTCAAAGTTATGCAAAAATTTACTCATTTTCGTCAATTTTTAAAAAATACAAAAATATGTCGCTTTGTGTTTACAAAGGTGTCTTGAAGTAGTTCACATCATTAAGTATTGACATGAATTATCTTGTTTCTGGAAGTTAATCATTTTTTATTATTTTGGCTACACCGCAACTGCCATTTTGTGACTTTGATAGGTGATTATGCTAAATCTATGGGCCCCAATTTTTTTTTATTAGGGGAAATGACATGTTACCCTATGTGTAAAAGTTGAACAGTGTTTGGCACAAATATAAAATTTTGAATTATTACGGGTCCGACGTCCTTAAGCGCAGACCAAAACCTCTCACTCACACTCCAACAAACTTTTAGGAAATTCCCTTGAAACATGTTTAAAAAATCTTCCAGTAAAAACTGATCTAAGAATTTAACATACTACAACTGTAAAATAATATATAAATACACGCTGTGGCAACAATCGTAGCTTGTAGGCTGTCAAGCCGCACTTGTTCAACAAACTTTTTACCACTCGCTAAAAATACTTTACACTGTGCGTTGTTTTAGCACCTGCAAGACACATTTTTTACGTTTACTGTGATAAATGTATGTATTCTAAAAAGTCTCAATGGTAATTTGATTATGTATTTTTGACGTATGCTTTTGTTTTATCATGGTATACCTAAAAAATAACCGAGCGAAGTGGTGCAATGGTAACACATTAAACTCATTCTGTATGGCCTGAGTTCGATCAGCAGCTCTGGCCATCCTGATTTCGGTTTTCCATGGTTTCCCGAAATTGTTCCATGCGAATGCTTAGTTGGTTCCTTAATAAAGACCATGGCCGACTCCTCTTCCAACTCCTATCCTAAGGCTGTCTGCAGAGAAATAAGTTATACTGTGGATAGCGTAATTACTTTTAATAGGTTTTGTTATTTCCTGGTTCGTTAAATTGGGGCTCTACTACCTTTGTAACATGGCAGCCTGCTCTGGCTGCCGAGTGGTGTGAATAGCTTTGGCAGATAGATGTTAATTCAAAAAGTGCTCAACATACGTGAGCGATGTCTGTTTAGGAATAGCATTCAAAGATTATTACATGTTTTGCAAATCCAAGGTTCTCCAATTACAGTAAACCCCCGATCTAACGACATCGGATCTAACGACTTCGGCGATCTAACGGCATAATTTCCAGGAACCGTGGAAAAATTAATATTTTAAAATTTTATGAAAGCTAAGCAAAGTGAAATAGATTGCAGTAAAACATTAATTAAAAATAATTATGCGTACATTAAACAATAACATAATGCCGTTATCATAAATTAGTAATATGCAGCTGTGAAACAAAAAAAACTGTTTAAAAATGCTAGAAACTTCGGCTGGTATATAGTTGAAGCGCGCGCTGTGTGCATAGGCCACCGGCACAACACCGACATATGTGAGACGTGATGACTAACTCTGCCTTATCTCCTAATGCTCCCTCTCACTTTCCACGCTCCCTCCTGCCCGAACTTCCCTCTCACACTCCTCCACGTGTCCTTATCTCAGCTATGCAGTTCGATACACGACGTGGCATAGCAATGGTAATTAACAACCTTTTTTAGGAACTGTCAAAAATTTGGGTCCAAAAATTGAAAATTTCAGGAAAATCGTGTGTGTTGCAATTTCCTTTGTGAGTGATGTGCGGTAAGAAACACGCCGCTAAACATAGATACAATCCCTCCTGACTGTCTGCGCCAGCCAATAAACATTCACCCCTGCCCCCTTCCCCTCTAACAAGCCAGATTGTGCTTGCGTGCACGCGCATGAACTGCCAACTGTATGACAGTCACGTGCAACTTGCATCTTGTCTCGCTACAAAGCAGAGCCACTTGTTTGTTTTTCCTCTTCCACTCGGCGACTCTCTCTCTCTGTCTCTCTCTCTCTCTCTCTCGCTCTCCCATGTTTCCATGTCTTGTGATAGCCCAGGAGGATGGGGGTTGAAGAGAGACGATTTTTTTTCGCCCTCATTACAGCACGGCAAAAAAAGCCCAGGGGGATGGGGGTTGAAGAGAGACAATTTTTTTTCGCCCTCATTACAGCATGGCAAAAGTAAAAGGACCAGCAGTCCGTAAAAGAAAAAAAATCCAGTGTTATCTCATCTTTTTTTCTCTAGCTGCAGCTCGGCTTGACCTTTACAACTTCCGCTGTATTATTGATCACTCGTCATGTGGCTATGAAAGTGCTGCTGAGTAAAAACGGCCTACGACGCAAACACAACAGTCCCTTCGCAGTGTGCGGCATGTGGGCTGATAAGGTTTTTGTTTTATGCTCCCTCGACGGTGGAGCAATAAAAGCGACTGCAGCCATCGCGCAGAGAGCCATTTCATCTCTATTCGCAGTAGAGAGTATTAAACTGGTGCGTTGTGCATAGTTTCGTGATTTTTCCAATAGGCCTACTACTTTTAGCGACGAGTCGTTATTTTATACGTGACAGCACCTTGAAAAGTCTGTTTTTTCCCTTTTGAGTGGCTCTAAATTCGCGTTCTTAATAGGCGTTCCGAGTTTTTAAAAAATGCAGACTTTTTTTAAAAATGTTTGTTCTTTAATACACACTTTTATTAGTATCGCGTAAATGCTTATAATGGCGACAGGCTGTAACAGTTCCTGCGCAATAAAAAAAAAGATTCATTGGCTGTACTGAAAGGCTTTAAAATCGTTGCCGTATACATTCACGTAAACAATACGAGTTGTTCTGTTGTGGTCTGAAATGTGCTTCGCGTGAGACAAGCAGGATGAATCACGCGTGCACGAGCTGCCCGGAGGCAAGCTAAGGTCAGCGGCCCGGCCACTCCCCTCCCCATCCTACACTACCAGACCGAGCGCGCCGCTCTGCCAAAGCACGTCATCGTGGGGGATTGTGGGGTATCAAACCACATACCATTTTATTTGGAAGACACCTTTTCATCGTACTAAAATATAATTTCAATGAAAACTTTTTTTTAAGTCGGTAATAGTTCTACATAAATTTTAGAAAATAAAAACAAAAAACACTTAAATTTTTTATATTGGGGGGGGGGGGGTTCAAATTTAGTTACCTCGAGACTAACGACATCGGCGATCTAACGACACAATTTCCTGGCACCGTGCGATGTCATTAGATCAAGGGTTTACTTATTTTCTCACGTTCGAAAATTGAATTATTTACGGTCCTTTTTAGATATGAAAACCTTGGTGCACGTGTAGTGGTACCTTCCCTTCTCTCTCCCGTGTGTCTCCGGGAACAGCAGCAGAGCATCTCTCTTATTTTATTTAGCGGGTCGTGGGTTCGTAGTGCATATGAAAGAGGATGCGAGCTGTTTAGGTTGATAATTGTAAGTTTTATTACGAAATTATTTTTATATAAATGCAGTGATGTACAGAGAATAATCCCTCGCGTGGCAGTTGAATGACAATCACTACATCAAGACTTTTTATCATAACTGTGGTGATTAGTCATGAATAAAGAAGATACAAAAATCAAGGTTGTCAGGCGCAAAACTGCCATTAGAAGAGCTCCCGATTGCAGTTGCTAAATAAAAGAGAGAAACTTTCACTAGTACACATAATCGTGGCCACATGGCGTTTGTCAAGAACATGGCGGCTCCTAGCTCCCGGAATCAACGCCTTCTAATTTAGTGCACCAATTACAAATCTTGGTCGCGTTGCCAATAATTAGTGCCCACACACTACAGCCGACGTTTTTGTCTCCAACCTCTCGTGGAGACATCGCCCTATGTGCGCACTTTCATCTTCGAATATCCTCTCGTGGCACAGCAAGAGAAGAGTACATGTAGTCACTCACACATCAGGCACAACAATGGCCAAGAGCGTGAGTACGGTACCCCAGCGGGCCAGGATGCATAACAACCCCCCTCCAAGATCTTCGGGAACTCTTTTAACTTGCCAAAAATTTATGTACGCTTACGGGGACACAGGAAAATTACACAACTGCTGGACACCACCAATTAAAGGTCCCTGCCATTAGACAAAACTGGCAAATTGCTTCTTCACCTTACAACTATTATATGAAACAAATTGTCATGCCATGTGGTGGGATATGAATTCACGAGGCCAGTCATCTTTCCCCCTGTAGCATGCCACCATCTTCAACCATGGCTACCCCCCTCGCCGGCGCCGATCTGTTGCGCCTCCAACCTAAACACCTGCAAGAGCCTACTGGAATCGAAAATCACGAATAACACCTTAACCCGCTGAGCTATGACAAAAACTCACTAGACAAAAATGCAGGATTTCAACTGACGATTAAAGTGAGACCTCAAACGTACTTCTGGGACAAAATTGACGTCTTATCTCGATAACTGGCCTCGTGGTTAGTAATAATGGATATCACCTCACATGCCAAGAAACCTCTTTAACTTGTTATCACAGATATTACTAACATTGGTTTACCATAAGTTGCACATAGTTCGGCTTACACTAAGGAGCAGCAAAATATTATTGAATTTACAAATTTAAATTAGACTGCCACGCTTAGAATTAAACCAAATGAAACAGTAATTAGTTATTATTATTACTACGGAATTTCATTCTTACATTCTTCTGGGGAGGGCTTTCCATAGATCCACAGGTCTATAGTCCTCTTTGTACTTTAATATGATAAAATTAGAGAGAAACACATGATAAATTTAATGAAAACAAAATCCTCCAAATGGTTATACATACTGGCTTGTTTCTTGAAGAAAAACTTTAGTAAACACTTCAGGTTGCACTGATTCAGGGCAGTATTAGCTTTGTTGTTAAGCTGGGCAACTGTAGTCGGTGATTGGACTAATTCTCACTGGGGTGGTTACCTTATATGCATATACACTGGCTGGTTAAACTACAAGGTCTCAATATTTCAGGGGAGCTCAATCATACTAATTGGCTCGTTGCCTGGTCACCCTTAAGCCTCCACAGTATTAAATGGGAAATTTAATCGTAAAAGGAGCTTAGTAAAAAAAAAAAAAAAAAAAATACACCATGGAAAAAAAAAAAACAATCAAAAAGATAGGTCTGGTACAGCCAGTTACTCCACACAGGTATTTTGAAGGGTATAGGAATTAATATTCATTGTTTTCTTTTAAACTACGTCATAAGATGTCACCACTTAATGTCTCATACTGATGAGCTATCAGACTGCATGCCAGTTCAGTGAATTCTGAATAGAATCAAGGATGAGGTGTGCGCTGTGTCATTCTTAACAAGTTCACTCTTCTAAGCCTCTAACATGCAAAATATGTTCATCCACTTTGCAAGGGACATACAAAATTATTTTAAAATTCACTGTAATTTCTGATGTAAAAGCAGCAACTGGGATTACAAAAAGTACCTAGATGTAAAAAGGATAAAGTGAAAAATCGTAGGTAGGTGTATATAAGGTGATTCTACTCTATGTGTACTTGTGTATCTTAGTTTACACGTGCCATTTTGTGTTGCATTAGTGTACAATTTCTTCTTTGTGTTGCAGCGGGTTTCCAGCATCGCAGTCAGACAACTAGCATCGACCTGAACGCTGTAAGACTGTGCTTCCAGGTTTTCTTGGAAGGGAACCAGAGGGGGAAGTTCAACTATCAACTTCCACCAGTTGTTTCCGAGCCTATTTATGACAAGAGTGAGTGTTCAAACATAGACTACTACAGTGAAAAAGTTTGTAGTATAACAGTATAGGCAGGTTTTTTTTTAGTTGAGTGTAGCTTTTTAATTAAATTGCTAGCATTAAGAATGAGAGTGAACGTAGAGTTGTTGTCCTGCGTCAAACATATGTTGTATTGAACTAATGAAAACCAGGATACTTGAACATACGTATTAATTTTTTTGTTAGAAAGGAATCAATAGTGTTTTGTACAATCTTATACAGTCGAATCCCGTTACGAGTACGGGATATTTTGTAATTACGAGTGTTTTGTAGTGCACCATCAGTTTGTATATGCAGTTTATTATAAAAATACTCTGTAATTATGAGCAGTATCGTCATGAGCACTTTCGTAGATGCAAGAAATTCACAAGCATCAACATACCAAGCAATTTTTTTTTTTAGTTACTGTATTTACGCAATTATAACAGCCCCAAGTTTTGCCAGAATTTAATACCTTAAACTTGAGAGGCTGTTATTTATGAGCTGATCAAAAAGTTTTTTTAGTCATCTGAAATACATGTAACCAACAAATTATTTTCCTCAAAACATACCAAATAATAAACAGCTGGCAACTAAAACAAAAAATAACCATATCATAAACATGCAATTTATTTTAAAATACAGAAAGGAACACATACGGTACTCACATCTTGTTTCCAAACAATGATGGCTGCCGCCACATTCTCGCCAGTCATTAAAAAAATTTCCTTTGCAAACACAGTAACATAAATAACATTTAAAGCACACATATTTTCAATAACAGAATATTTACAGACAATTGAAAACAGACGAGAAAATTTGGTCTGATTATGATACGTCGTCACTTTCATAGCTGGCGGAATAGCCAGACGTGTCTGTTGCATCAAGCAACGTGTCGTCTTCTGTGCCATCCAAGTCGGATGAAATCCCAGTCACCTTAAAACATTTCGCGATCATCTCTTGGGTAATTGATCGCCACACAGCTAAAATCCAGAAACACAATGTTGGAAGCGAAGCACGTTTCATTCGTCCAGTCGGAGTGAGCCTGTGTTCAGCTGTCGTCATCCACATATTGTATTGGCAATACCCAAGTAGACATCAAGATACATGTTTAACTAAACAGATGAAGCAGAAACTAGCATGCTGGAAAATCGTCTGTTAACTCCTGCTTCCGCTAAGATGCAGTGCTACTGTCGTTAAATAACTTGGGCGATTCCATTCTACTCACGGGGGTGGCAGGTTAATAAGCGCTCGAGGATATTTTTTTTGTCATGGGTGTTATATACGGAAATTTTATTTTTTAAATTTTTGAATTTCAAAATTATAACGGCTGTTATAAATAATGTAAATACAGTAGAGTCCCGATTTTACGAGTACTGGATTTTACGAGGCATCAATTTTACGAGGCCATTTTGAGGAACCGTCAAAAATTATAAGATTTATTGAAAAAAAAATTAAGAAATCTAAAAAAAAATGGGTGAAATCGCAATAAAACTCACTTTAAAAATACGTTTACGGGTCCACAATGATAAGAACATAATTTGTAGTGTTGTTCTTTGTAACAGGAATGTTGCAAGATAAAAAAAAAATTGCGAAAATCGGTCAAAAACTGTGGCAGTAATGTAACTTTGAAACGAGCGCTAGCGTGACGAGTGTAGAACAAAGACAGGAGCTTAAACCTTCCTCCCTATTCCTCCGCACCGTATTAACCGCCGCTATAATAGCACCCAAAGTCCAAGAAATTCCTTTTCCCCGATTACGGAATGAAATTTGTTGTTTATCAATGCAAACGCACATTATAATAAGTTCCCGACTGCGCAAATGGCTAGTTACGATGCCAGACAGCGAGCTGGCAACGTCGCAAGCCAGCGAGTTGGCAACGCCGCATGAACATCCGGTTCGGATGCTGACTGTCGCGGGTCATTGTTTGTTCGGGTATTGTGTGCACGTGGTGTGTCGGCTTTTGGATACGTTTTGTGATATTACTGCTCTTTGATTTTGGTGTGTACCCATATATATAGAATTTAAAAAAATATATATTTCATTGTATAGAATACAGAAATCATAAGTCTATTACTTTGCTATCTCGAGCCATAAATACTGGTGACAGGCACGGGCTGTATGACGCGACGTAAGAAAATGCGGTGTGGCAGCGTCTGCCTCCTACCGTTCTGTGCTGTCTGTGATAACTAACTGTACTCCGCCTCCCAGGCGCCTCTTGTCACATGACTAAGCGACTGGTGTAGGAGGGGTGGCTGGCAGACTTTCTCCCCTCCCCACTCCAAAGTGTGTTGCGCACTGCGCAGTACGCACGATCGATACCAGCCACCCACTCTGGCCGGCAGCTTGCCTACAGACATGCACGCACCCACACACATTCTCTGCCACCGCCCAAGTACTACAACACTTTTGACCTGGCGAGCGACGTAACATGGTGTGTGTGTAAAAATTTGTTATAGAATTGTGTCTGGAGGGACAAAGTAATTATTTACGTGAAAGTATGCTACATTAATTTGAAACCTTGATACAGCTGTTCTCATATCATTGTAGTGTAATACACACACTGTGTAAAGTATAAATATTTATGCGTACATAAATAAGCACGGCCTTGCAATGTACATTTTTCTTCGTCTGCAAATATCGTTACCATCTTTAGTAACATATGTTACCATCTTTATGAACATAAGTTACAGTAAAACCTCCTTAATTGAAAGTGCTCGGAACCCAAAATTTGGACTTAGAATTTAATTGCTATGCGCGAGCATAGTAAAGAGAGTTGCCCCCCTTTTTTTTTACCACTCACACACACTACATACAAAAGTGGTCAGCAACTGCGCAGTGGCAGCCCCTGGCAACGCACCAGGCGATAATACCAGATAACCTACCATATGACTCATCCCGTCCTTCCGCCACCCCTTTCCCCCTTACTGATTCTGAAGACGGAGAGCGTTAAAGGGAGGGAAAAGCTGAGTTCAGATGCCGCCAACAGCCGGCAACTGTAAACAAACAACTGTGTGTTCTCTACCCTCCCCCTTAATCCCGTCCTGCCATTCTCTAGCTTTAACAATGGCGTGCCGGCAAATGTCATTTCAAGGTCTGTGGAGAAATTTCCGCACTGCTTATATTGTTTATCGATCGCACAGTGCATAGCGTCCTTGGTCATATACTACCAAGAGTTAAAAGGGTAGTGGGAGGAAGGGGGGAGATACCGTATTTACTCGTGTACTGCCTCCCCGCATGTATAGCCCCGTACCCCCCTCAATTTCGAAGTTGTAAATTAGAGAAAAATTAATATTCCATGTGCAACTTTCCCACGCCTAAAAAAAAAAATAATTTTAACGTAAGTTGTACAAACACGCAGCAACAGCCGGACACATCTTGTTTGTTTGGCTTGGCCGCAGAGCGTAGCAGCGGACAAGTTAATCAGTAGTTGAGCGTGAGCCCGGGCAGATGGCTAGAAGCATGCGGGAGGATGAGGCCTGGGTGGACTGGTGTGTGTACAGGCGGGAGGGTGGGAGGGGGGGCGGCTGGCCATGCACGTGATGCTGCATTGCCACATTCTTCAGTTGTGCGAGCTCTGCTGTGAGGTACACACACACGCGTAGAGGCCATTGTTATCGGTAACTGCTAGCAGTAGTCGCTGCATTCTTGTTTTCTTGTCAGTTTATTTAGTTACGTCGTTTGATAATGGGGAAAAAACGGTGCAGTTTCACTGCTGAATTTAAGTTAAAAGTGGTGAAATATGCTCAAGAGCATTCAAAAAAAAGTGCCGCGTGGCATTTTGATGTCGGCTGCAAAAGTGTCCGCATAAGTTTGATAGCCGGTAAAGCAAGGGCCGTTTTTTTTTTTTTTTTAAGTTCAATAGTTGAAGCATGGCCATGTTCCTTAAAATAGAATCTTTAACCTTGAACCTTCCATTGTTTACAAACACCGTTGGCGCGCTCCCGTGCTGTTACTATCGGTACCGACTACCGAGACACGTTAATTAGTTGATGTAAGCATTTCTATTACGGCTTACTATTATTGTTTGCATTTTTGTGAAAGTTCACAGTAATAATCGGCATATAAAACTAATATGTCGGTAATTTGAGTGCTTACACATTTTTTTGGCAGTGGTGGTACCTAGATTGTCCCGTGTAAGGCCCCCCTCCTAATTTTTTAACATAAATTTTGGGCAAAAAAGGGGGGAATGTACACGAGTAAATACGGTAAGGAGTAACTCCGTGCCGTGCTGAGTTGCGTCATCAGGGCTAGCGGACCACTTGGCACGCACACTGTTGCCATATCTCCGCTGACACGTAGCCAACATTTGACGCGCTGCACACGTTACTTGCAATATTTATGGTTCTGAAATTTTATGGGGCACTTTTCGCAACATATTGACGAATAACAAGCGTAACTTTGTGTATATTTTAAGTACATATATGCTTCCAATTACGTAACTCGGGGAATTTAGAATTAACCAAACTTCAAAGCATGCAAAATCCTAACCTTACGTTCGGGACCAAATGATGGCTTCGATTTAGTATGTAGCATTTCGAATTAACAAGACTCTACTCAAATATTTCATTAGTACATGTCTGATTTTCCCCTAAGAAGCTTCCGCAAAAATACTCATCAAGGCGACTCGCGGCCGTATTTACTTTTGTGGGGCTGTGAGAAGGGGTGTTCGCACACCCCGTCTAGGTTGTACCTGTTTCGGAAGCCGTATATTCATCAAAACAAATATGTACTATGTATTTCATTTTAGAAATGTGTTATTTTTATGATAAAAGA
This sequence comes from Medauroidea extradentata, assembly GCA_003012365.1. Classification (NCBI taxonomy): domain Eukaryota; kingdom Metazoa; phylum Arthropoda; class Insecta; order Phasmatodea; family Phasmatidae; genus Medauroidea; species Medauroidea extradentata. The sequence continues at coordinate 46,337 of PNEQ01062954.1, forward strand.
TCATACAGCTGACTAACAAGAAAACTGCTATTTCGATGCAATTTTTGGGGTTTTGGAGGGTCAAAATTGCTCGGATACGATTTTACGAGGTCAGCGATTTTACGAGGTCATTCTCGGGCACCGTGAGGCCTCGTAAAATAGGGGTTCTACTGTACTGTATATGTAAGCGTAATAAATATAAGGGCACGTGAGAATCTCCATTTATCAGCGTATCGTGTTAAGTGTGGCATTGGTGGAAATTCAGTTGCATCTGGTAATGCTGTTTGACTTGCTCAGCCTCGATTGTTATGAATGCCATCTTGGTACTGCCCAAAAACGAATGTGACTGGTTGAGTACAAAGCATCACTTGTGTGCATCTTGTTTTTATTATGATAATGAAGGGCACTGCAGAATCAGTTTCAAACTCACTATTATTTTTTTTATTGTGTGTGCTATACTGCAAGAAGTTAAGAAGTTACATTCACAAAACTTAACCTGCTAGAGTTGTTTCTTGAATGTGTTACTAACATTTGTCCAATCACGGCAACGCATGCAAGCAAACGTCATTTGGTTCATTTTTTGAACTACTGCGTACAAAATTTTACACTACCCAGAATAACCAGAGTTAGGTCATAAACATATTGTGTAGTTTTTGTACTTACCGTATTTGCCGGCATATAAGATGACTATTTTTACATATTTTTGGCCTTCAAAAATTGCTACTCGTGTTATATGAAGTGTGAAAATTTTTGGTAACCTAAAAATCATTTGAACGTTAAGCTGTAAGCTGTGGAGTTGTACGATGTTTCAAGGAATTGCGTTTTCTGTCACAAATGAAAACAAGTGGTTTTTTTTTTCTAACAAAATTTACGGTACGAAATTTTGATGAGCGTCATATTTGTAACAAAGGCCACTTTTACCTCGCTTGGCGATCGATGCGGCTGGAACGCGTGCCTAGATCCTTTGCCTCGCCAGCCCACAACTCTCTGGCGGAGAAAACGAGGATCCAGGTACCGCGTGCCTAGATCATTTGTCTCTCCAGCACAGAACTTTCAGGCGAAGAAAACTAGGATCTAGGCTGGCGACAACAGCGCACAGAAATGCGATGACCTTGCAAGCAGCGTTTGTAGCCCGGCGTTGCCGTGTAGTGCGTGGCGTGCCTCAGTCCGGCGTTGCCAAGTCGCGCACAGGCTGGAAACTGATGATGTTGCCGGCTGCTGCCATGCATTTTCTTGGCTCTTGGGCGCCCAGAGGGCAGTAGTAGCAAATGTTATTGGTTTATGTATCTCCTATGATGTTTATATAGCTGTAATAAATGCATTAAATATACATATTTAAACTAATTTTTTAATGTTTCTGGCAAGGGAAAAAAATATTTTTCAGTTGGGAATTTCAAAATAATTTACCTACTTTTTTTCAAGATTTTTTGCGGTCAAAACCATGACTCGTCTTATGTGTGGGGTCGTCCTATATGCCGACAAATACAGTATGTGTTTTGATTTCTAAACTATAGGTTTTCGTTTTGGCGAAATTTGTGTAGGAATGGATAAATAAACTGTACTCAATTGGAATGATGTACTAAAATCATAATTGTTTTTCGCTTCGAATACTTCACAGCAGTGTAATATAGAACAGCAGCTCCTCTTTTGTTTGTCCAATCATAAGGCATCTTATTGGTGGAGCGTTGTTCGTTTCAGTCAATCACAAGTGAGCTAGCAGTGCTGTTCATTGTAGTTGCCTCCTCGAAAGACTACGTACTTTTTTTGTTTTGTTATCTTACGTTTTGCCGTATTGTAGTGAGTGAAAATGGTATCATAAAAAACTAATGGAGATCAGTGATCTCCCCAGCAAAAATGTTGAGCTGGGTGGTTTATGAGACCAGCCGGCTTGATCGTGGAATAAACTTGATGGTGTTGATTGGACTGTCTGTTTCTTAGCCAGGTGGGGCACCCAGCAAAACTGGCATGGGGAGAACACTGGAGGTTATGGAATAATAAATTATTGAATATTACGCCTAATAAACACATGCCTTCTCATTTTTGGCAGTTTTATTTATAATAGCAGAGATACAAGTTCATGACTATGTAGCCGAATTGTTGAGGAGGCCATTTTATCTATCTTTTTTTTTTTTTTGTGTTTGGCACCCATTTTCTTTGTAATGTTTGAGAATAGTTAGTTATTTTAATGAATAAGGCTTAGGGCAGGTGGTGGAACTGTTAGGCTGCGGTGGTGTATGAGGGAGGCATTGATTGCTAGGTTGGTGGGGTAACTTTCCCTCGGGAAAAAGGAGATAATCTTGTTGGGCTATATGGTCGAGTTTGCTGGGCTGGTGCCCAAAGTTTTGGAAATAATTTGTTACAGTCCCTGAGTGAGGCCACCCGCTGATCTCTGCCCTCTGGGGTGATAAGCAGGGGATCTGGTTTCTTTTCTCATATGTTGGGTAGGCCGCGTGGTCACTCACCTATTTTAGGAGAGTCGCCGCAGGAGCTACTGTGCCTGTGTGCTTCGGTGAGAAAATTAAATTAATGAATTGGAAGCAATACACTCAAGTGTTTCTCATCGCCAAACAATTCCTGTTCAAAACAGCCATGCATTAAAGAAACAAAGTGGCTAAAAAACTAACAGGACAACAAACATATAAATAAATGTGATTAAACACACAAAATAAACACTTGAGAAAGACGACTAGGCCACAAGCACACCGCACAAAAGAATTAAAATAAAATAATAAGTGTAAGGTGTTTAGAAAATATAACTTAACCTTACTAGAGACCTCAAAAATCGTTAAAATGCCCAGAGGAACATTTATAAATAATAAAACATTGATTTGTGGTTTGTTAAAGAATGAAATTATTTTTTATTTACAGTATTTTATTTCTTATTTAAATGTTTTTCTTTTCAAATATGGAAACAATCAAGATATAAATAACATTGACTTAGGTTAGGCATGTAAGCCTATATGAATAGTTGAAATTAATTATTAAGACTACGTGCAAACGATAATGTAGTTAAAAGGGGTACCCTGCACATTATTTATTACATAAATGTTAAAAATATAAACATTTTTAAATCATTAACAAAAATTTAAAATATCAAAATTTAAATTCCACATGAAAAACATGCTGTATTTATTATAAAAACAAAATTACATATCAGGATTATTACGTGTCTCTTTAGAAAAAAATAATATTACGGTAGCTTTAATTTTAAAGAAGGTAAATAAAGTGTCCCGATGGCATTTAGCTGTCCTGACGTCAAACATAGTGGTGGTGAGTGTAACGGAATCAGAGATGTAAGCACACAGTTCCTTCACTGAATGCTGTAGAATGGAGATGATTGCACGCATTCTCAGCTGCGACAAAAAAACACCAGTCCACTAGCTCAATCGCCGGGACGAACCACAGGCACGAAACAAACCGAGATGGAAAAGTGCCCATAAGAATGTGAGGCCCAACACTTGGACCTTCACAGAGGGTGATGAAAGAAGACGAAAAACGTAGCACTACATTAATAAACGACGCTATATCTTAAGTTCTAGAATAATATAAAAAGACTATTCTTGTAGACTACATGATGTTATGAAAATAAATAAATAAATAAAATTAACTGATTGGGCAGCTACATGCCTACGTGTGCCGGTAAGGCACCAACACCGCAACAACACGTCATTCCAAGGTCACTGCTGGTAAAGGAGTGCCGGAAAAAAAAGAGGAGGAGAGGTAACAGAGTGCAAACAATGGCGCAGTGCAGTAACTTTAAAATGCCCCACTGGATGGCAAGGGAGATTCACGCGGGCAGAACTGCACAACGACGAAATCACGTGATAATAATGCAGAGTACACGTGCCCTGCCACAGCAAATGTCCGCACTGCAGCAAGAAACAGTGAAAAAAGAACAAAGCTTCGACTAAGGAATGCAAAACGTAGCCGAGCACGTCCAGCTAACAAAGAACACGTTACTGCAGCCTGAATCGGCTCTACTCATAATTAACATGTGAAGGAAAGATAGACTGTAATGAAAAATAAAATGTACTGAAACATTCAGAATAAAATAAAATTACTGAATGACACCAAATTTCTGATAGTATAATGTAAATAAGTTAATATCAATAAAATAAATTAAATAAATGAATCTAAATTTATGAAAATATAGGCAAAACATTTTAATATTTAATTTATATAAATTGCGACGTATATAATACGGCACACTACTGCTTCCTTTCCGAGATCGGCCCCTTCGGCTTGGGGGTCGCTTGGTCCTCGGCAATAAGTTCCTGGATATGTTTGTTCGAAAGCACTGGGCGTGGTGGCGTACTGATAGGGCTCACGAGGGGCACCAGCTGGCGGTGGAGGTCCCTCAGAATCTGAGAGAACCGGATCTTCCCTCATTGATGAGCCGGCAGTTCCATCTGAGTTTGGACCTGAAAGGGCTTTGAACTGTTCACACAAGTCTACTAGCATGTGGTCAGGCCCTGGGAGTTTTTGCAATTGGTGATGACCCCGAGAGGCGGCCGGTATTCGAGTGGTAGTTGTTGCTGGCGTGCGATGGTGGATTGCAACTTCTTCCCTTCAATTATATCTCGTTCCTCCTGCGTTATATGAATCTAAATAATGCTTTGCAACATTTAGAAAGGAAACGCTTTTGTTTCGCTTTATATATTACACTTGAGTCACAGAGTATTATATTTACACAAAACACAGTACAATCTTACTTGGATCACTCTTGCTACTACTTATAACACGTGGTCACTGAACTGTTGGGAGCCTCGTTTGCTGGTTTACTAACTTCTGCCTCCGGTGGAAGTACCAGTATGTATCAATTATCAATAGGCAATGTTGCGCGCGTCTAAGGTGCCTCAGGTTTCCACCTTACTCTTAGGCGCAGAACAGGTGGTGGGTAGGAGGTATTAGGTGTGTCTCACGGCCCACAACCCATAGGTAGAGGAGCAAGGGTTTAGGTGTGCCTGGCCGGCTCACAATCCCGGATCGGATAGGTAGGAGTAAAGCCTGGTAGAAAGGTAGCAGCAAGGTTTAGGTGTGCCTGGTCGGCCCACAACCCTTGGTGGAAAGGGGAAGAGGGAGCACCCTAGTGAGCTCGGTGGGAGCCGAGCCATAGAACACTCAGCTTTGCATGGGCTCCTCGCCCTCCTTATATACCTGTCCGAGGGGTTGGATGTCCCATTAGGCAGGTGGACAGAAAATGGCCGACGGCCGTGCTGAGCTTCTGCTGTTGCAGGGGTTCCACTCGTAAAATCACTTATTTCTCCCATACAAATATCTCCATACTGTATGAACACAATAACATTACATGTAATTTCAGGTGACTAGACATATACACAATAGTTTACTGGCATGTTTGTAAATAAACTCAGTGCACATGGTTGGCACTTTGTTTATATAAGATGGCCGTGTTTATCAACAGTCTCTTGGCCATGGCTACAAAGATTGCTACGTGAAAAATATGTAAGGAAAACAATTTAAATACAATACAAACAATATTTAGGGACAAGATATTATATACATACACTGGATATCTGAACACTTGAGTACTGGCAAGACTTTGAGGTTAGGATTATCACGTTTTGAGGAACGGCATCACTGGTAATTTGCTAACGTAGTTTAGGGAGACTAGCACACTAAATGTTAACATTGAGCGCACTGGGGTGAATCAGTTCCCTCCTGGATGGAAAAGCGAGGCTGCCAAAAAAAACTTAGCCCTAAGATTGAGAAAGACACAAGGCGCTGGGCATGCCTCCTGCATTAATGCTTTATTACTTAGCTAACTGTACAATTGGAAAACAATAGTAAGGTAAGTACAATTGTAGTGTCTTCGAAGTCGTCACGGACTCACACTAGTGGAGACAGTGTCGGCCACTTAAAGGGGTGAGGTTTCAGGGACCTCCATGGTGTCTCTCGGTATCTGCTTTGCTGCTGTGCTGGATCGCCTCTGCATGTGTGCCGTAGGAGGTTGCGGTCTCTGAAGGCTGGTTCTGTCTGGCAGCAACGCGTGGTGAGGGGCCTGGGCTGTGGTGGTGTTGTGGCCCTGGTTGCGGCTGCCTACTGGTGTGACATGGTGGTTCCTGGGTGTGGAGTCTCGGGAGGAGACTGTAGGATCCTCGTTGGTGGAGGATTTGTATGGAGCTGATCAGTGGCTGGTGTGAGTGATTTCCTCGTGGTGTCTGGTCTGACCGGCTGGTTGTGGTGACTCTGGATAGCGCGGGGTGCACGGGTTGGCGTTAGCTTCACTGAACCCTGGTTACTGCATGCAGTTCGAAGCTGGCACCTTGGACTGGTGTTGCTGAAGGTGGATGTTTCCTGCAGTCTCACGTTCTGATGGTTCAGGACTCGAGCTGTGGTCCTGGTCGAGGTCTGGAGGTTCTCTCTCTGCTGGGCATCGGGGCATCTCGCTGGTGAGTGTAGGGTCATTCAAGGGATCCCTTGGCTGTGAAGGGCAGGGTGGCCTCTTTTCTGGTAGGCGTTTGACCGATCTTGTTTAGATAGGGTCGGCAGTGGGCTTAAGGTCTGAGAGGTGGATTATTGTGACTGCTCTGTCTTGGTTTCGATCTAGTACACTTATCCTTGGTGCTGGATAGGACCCTTCCCATTTGGGGGCCAGGTCGGTGCGGAAGGGGTGGAGCATGTTCAAGAGAGCGTGAGTTCGGTGCCAAACTGTGTGCCCCTACTGGAATGTGTGGTGTGACACAGGTGGCACCTTGATTGGATACTTTTCGTTGTAGGTAACTGGCTTGCTTCTCTTGAGCGTGGGTGATGCAAGCAGCAGCATGTTCCTTGATTTCGCTGCTAGTGGAGGCTCGCGTGGGAGCTTACCGCTATTTCCATTCTCCTGGGTATCGTAGGTTAGCCCCTAGCAGCAGTTCACTAGAGGAACCTTGAATGGCCTCGTTTCTCCTTGTTCGGAGATTGTAGAGGATTGCAGGAAGGGCCTTGTCCCAGTGTCTCTGGTCTTTCTGGGTGCTGAGTCGGATTCCCTTCTTGAGTTCTTGATTTCAACGTTCAGTCGGGTTGGCTTGTGGAGGGTAAGCTGGGGTTGCCCATGCTACAACTTCCCAGGGTGAGCAGGCTTCTGCCCTTTGGTGTCTGATGAGTTGGGGTCCATTATCGGTTAATAGGCTCTTCAGGTATCCCCGTCAGGGAAAGATTTCTCTTTCCATCTGGTCAACTATGTTCCTGGTCACGGCTATGGGGAGAAGGAAGGCTTCCACCCATAAAGGGAAGAGATCGGTGATGACCAGCAGGAATCTCCTCCCGGATGTGCTCTTGAGGTAGGGTCCTGTCATGTCTAGTGCGACCTGTTCCCACGGAGCTGTGGGCCTTCTCGGATTTCCAGTTGGCTTGTGAGTTCTGTCTGGCTTGAGATTGGCGCAGGACTGGCATCTGGTTACGTAGGTAGTGATGTCCCGTGAGCTGCCTTCCCAGGCATACCTTCAATGGATTTGTTCGATGGTTTCACAGGTGCGTGCCTGGGTGGTCAGCGAGCTCATGGTCATGCAAATACCTGTAGATATATGGCTGGAGGGAGTGTGGTACCCATAACTTCCAGTCTGTGGTAGGGCTGGGCTTGGGAGTGGGGAGACATAGGTGACGAAGCTATGGCAGACATGCTTGACAGGGTCTCAAATGATACTGCAAGCACAGTTCACACAGTCTCGCCCTACATGTTTCTGTTCATAAAATGACAATATTTTATGGAACATTTTTGAGATTTTGGACAGTTACTCAAAAAGACCTTACTGTAATTGTGTTCTTGCTATTACTGTGTTCACTAGTTTGGAATTCTAATTTAAAAGTAAAACTATTGTATTAGTTGCAAGGTGCAGTTGGGTCCAATTTTACGAGGACTCTTGGTCAATGAAAATGACCTTGAAATTAGAGGTGATCTATTTTTTTTTTTTTTTTTTTTTTCATTAATAAAACTGCTATGTATGTATACATTGGCAGATAAACTCTAGTCTGTGTCCATACATGAATGAGTTGATAGCAGTACAGTAGTTCATATCAACATTCAAGTCCTGTAGTTTAAACTCCATTTTCTGGTGTTTTCGACTAAAATTACCTCTAAAATTATGTATTAAGTAGTCACAGTGATTCACTCTCGTACCTAGTGTATTGTGTAAAATTAAATTAGGAGTCTGTTGAATAAACCAAAACTAATATCTTATTCACTTAAAATTTAAAATATGTATATTTTTTATTTTCTAGTTTGATATACACATTGTCTAGAGAAAAAAAAGGTTCGTAGCATTGAAGATAGGTATATGGCCCCACTGCTCATTCCAGCAATAATTTTGGAGAAATTCATTTTTTTTTAAATGCTTGTCAGCAAAAGATGGGATAGTGTCACAACCATTTAAAATCTGTGCACTTCGGATGGGCATACAATTTGCGCTATTATTGACGGAATGTATTAATTTGGAAGCTGTAGTGGACATTGTAATCACAAAAGAGAGAGTATGGTGGTACCCCGATTTTATGAGTCCTTCCGAGACATCAATTTTACGAGGTCATATTGGGTACCATGAGGCCTCGTAAAATCAGTGTTAAAGTAGGAAAGTATGAGAGAAGGGGAAGTAAGTAGAACTTGGTGGACATTAGGTGGCGCATTCACTTTGAATAACTGCTGCTGTCTGTTAATAACTTCAACAACAAAATGTTTATATTTTACTACAGTGAATTTGATAATATATAGCATTTTAGAACTATTTAGAATGCCTCTTCTCTTTTTTTTTCTTTTCTGAGAATGGCCTTGCAAGTAGGTGCTCCATAAATTTTGTTACTTGTAAACTCTTGTCACCACTATGTAACAGGACAAGTCAGTATAGATTGTGTTAATTTTGTGTGGTGATACTGTAGCTTATAAAAAAGTAAGCTGAAATTGTGGTTTCAATTTTTCTGTAAAGTGAACATTTAGGTTAGATAAAATTATAAAATCCGAAGATAATTGGTTAAAGGTTATATTTGTTGCACTTTCTACCAGCTTGGCAGCCGATGCTTCTCAAATGTAAACACTTGTGGTTTAATCCTCCTTCTTTCCTTGTTTGTTTGCATACCGGTTCTTCAATTTGTGATTTAGCCTTGTGTTTTAGAATTCTCTTAGTTCTAATTATTGTTTGTAAACAACCTGTTAGGCTTAGATTTTCCCGACTCTGAATTTGGTGATGTTATTTTTGTGAATGTGAGTGCTTTATTCAGGCCATTTTAGTTACGATGTAATCACATTGCTTAGTGATACATTTCTTTTATTGTGACTGGCAGGGTTCATATTTGACCTTAAGAGTTATGACTGTGATGATAAATGTGCAGTAATAAATTAATAGTACGGAACAGATTATCCCACAAAAATTCTCAGAAAACTTGAGTTCTTTTTTTTTTATTTTTTTATTTTCCTTATTTTTCACAGAGAAAGATTGTTGAGTCCTTAACCAGGGTGCAACTTTTTTTCGTAATCTATCAGCGTATTAAAATTAATTTATATATGTAGTTATAGAACTTGTAATTTTGTGCCATTGACAATTGAGCATTACCATCATGAAAGAAAAGAGAGAGGAGATAACATTTTAAAAATAATTTCCAAAAAATACAGCTTCAGTTACATCCCTTTTCTATTAATTAGTTTTTTCAGAAATCTATGAAGACTCTTAACAGTAAGGTAGCTATTGTATTTGTTTCTGTAAGACATTTTATTAAATACTGTAGCAGGTCTTTGTTATTTACTAAATATTGTCAGCTGGCAAACACAACCTGGTAGGTCTACTGTATTTATTAAACATTCTATCCTGTGCTTCTGTTTCACATTTTCATCCTTTGTAACATTTGCAGCACATTCTATAAAAGTAAATAAGAAAGCTAAAGCTACTGTGTATGCTTTTTAGATTACATATTGTTGTACAATCCTGCAGAGTCTTGTTTTACAAGTAAGCAAGTTTAGTTTGTCAGCTGACAATGTTTAGTTGCAAGGCAAGACAGTTTCATGTAATCTGGAGCAGACTGGACTTCTATCATCAGCTTTGTGTTTGCACAATACAAACTAAACATTTTTTTGGACATCGTCATTTCGAGTGAATGTTACAGTGTTGTAGAATAAATCCCTCCATAAAATTAAAAACATTTAACATAAACCACCTGGGATTTAATATGTTAACGAAATTTCTTGTTTAAAAAAAATTGGGAGAGCAGAATAATTGTTAATACCAAGAAATCAATATACTCAATAAATTTCTTAACCTTCTTTGTTGGCTAGAAAGACGTATGAATAAAATTGCGTAAACAGTTTTTTTAAATTGAAATTTTCAATAGGCAGTGCAAATAACCTGCTGTCGTATAGCCGAAAGTCCAAAATTATTCAGTTTGATAGTCTGTGACCCCCAATTTGATAGTATTTGTAACATCTGGATAAAGAGGACCTTTGTTAAGGTTTTTTATTGTAGTAATGTATTAAGAACACATACGGAAAAAAAAGAACACAAAAACAGCACTTCTTTAAGAAACCTTAAGAAATGCTTAAATCTTTAATTCCTTTGATTAAACAAAAGTATTAAAGTAATTTTTATGCAATACATGGTTTTTTTATGATCATATTATTTTTTAACATACGTTTTACAAACAACATTTTTTCACTTTCGAATAGAGGGCATTACGATTACATTTGTGTATTTCGATTCAGTAGCCCCTTTAAGTATTTTTAAAACTATGTTTTTTCAGAAATATACCTATTATCCATGTTGTTAAGCAACCTGTTTTGATGTTATTGAACCGGTCAAAATACAAAACATACACGTACTGCACAATACAAAGCTTAAGTAGTGAACTTATTTGCTTGCTACAATTCTACTGGAAATGGTGATTCTTCTCTCAAGTATAAAAAAATTTCCTACATTAAAAACAAAGATAATTGCAGGGCCGCCAACTGTTGCATGCGAAAGTATGGAGTCCATAGATAATTATGCGCTAGAGATACAATCTATACAATAAAGGAGAATTTTTTCAGCCATTTTTAAAGTTGAGCTATCGAATCCCAAGTGGTTTACCTTAAAGGTATGCCAATATTAGCTGTTGTCAACAAACATACAACAAACAGAAAATTCCGGAAAGGAATATATAGCCATATCCTTAATGACGATGCAAATACACACAAAAAATTTAACTATAACAACACACAGTAATTTTGGGTGATATACAGTTGTATGGAGAAAGATGATAACAAAAAATAACAATGGAAGGACAATAAAACAAAAATCAACAAAATATGCTGTATGAAAAAAGTTACGACGAAAGTGGACATGGACAACAATGACGATACATATGACCAGAGAGACACGAGTGTATGCGAATGCAGACTACGCAACAAAGAGAAGACAGACAAAAAGTAACAGGTTTCCTTCGATAACAACAGATGCAGGTCAGTCTGCTGGAGTTCCACAGTCTCTACATACATATACCTGAAGATGGGAACAGATCTCAGTTTCCGAAATGTCGCACCTGTTGTCGTCGAAGAAAGCCTGCTACTGTTTGTCTATTTTCTCTTTGTTATGTAGTCTGTGTTCACATTCATTTGTGACTCTGCTAATCTCTGTTGTCATCCATGCCCGTGTCCATTTTTGTCACAATTTTACATACTGTAGTTTGTTGTTTTTTGTTTTCCTTTTGTTGTTCTTTTTTTGTGTCGTCTTTCTTCAAACAATCTTGTTCTGTCTCTGAATTAATTTTTATTGTTCTGTTTTTGTTTGTATGCGTGTCTTCTTTCGGGATACAACTATATTCCTTTAAGGAATCGTCTGTTTGTTTTATGTATTTTTGACAATAGGTAATACTGGCTTTTCTTTAATTGTTTTTATTATATGGTGGGGTGTTTCTGAAACACCACAACATTCATTCACAATGGTGTGCGTCTAAAAACTTTAGTTTGTAATATCAACCCATTGCAGGATTTGTTCAATGATCAGATGTGTTCTACGTGTTTCAGAGGCCATGTCGGATCTGGTGATCTGCAGGCTCAGCGATTGCTCTTGCTCTGTCGCTGGAGGCAGGGAGATTATTCTCCTCTGTGAGAAGGTGGCCAAAGGTAAGCCGCGACATTTCGGTGTTCTCATTTTTTAACTGAGAAGAAAAGATCTTGATCCACTTTATTATGTTCATGAACCAAGTTTCATGCTGTTAGACAGTGTGGTGGAAATGTGGAAAATAGACTATGGAAAGGGGAAGAAGAGGATGAATGTTATTTGGTGAGCGCTCAGTGACTATTTTTAAGAGTTGTGAAGATTACGTTTGGCAAGAGCAGCCTCTTGATTTCCACCGAGAATTTTTTAGAATTCAGTTAATTTGAGCCGCTAGGCCCATGTCCTTGTTATATTGGCCAAGCCACGTTACTTAACATAATTACAAAATATTCAAAAATTAATTGAATGAAAACAATTTAAATAACTTAATTACAACAATATTTATACAGTACCATTACTAAAAATTGTCAATCCAGGAATTTGAAACATTTTCAACCCCAAGAAACAATTGGTTGATTCAAGTATGTGGTCACTGCTCCTGACCCAATATGTTGCTAGAGCTTGAGAATACGAGTAAATAGAAAAAGTTTACTGCAGCAAATAAATATGGCTCCCCGTAAATTTGCTGCAGAGCTTAAACAGAGGTATTGATTTTCACAACTTTAAAATTGTTCGGTTAATTATTTCTTGTAATGTTGTTGAATGATTGATATAGGTAATATTTGATGAATGTATCAATTACTTTGAACCATCAATACAAGAAACAACAAAACCTTTGAAGAATGCTGCGCCTGTAGTATTTGGCTTCAGAGATGGGAGAAGTTATCTCTTACTGTGCAGTAGCTGAGTTGACAATCAATCTGGAACAGGAATATTAAAGACGTGTTGATCCACGTTTAGAAATTGTTTTTGGACCATGACTGGTGCTATAACTTGGCCTGCTAGGTGCAGTGCCTCGTAGAAAGGAATGCATAAATAAGTGAAGTAAACACATCTTACTGTTACAGTAGAGCCCTGATTTAACGCCTTGGGAATAACGAAAACGGCGATTTAGCGAAAGGATTTTCAGGAACCTAAAAAAAAAAAAAAAATAAAAAAAAATTTATTAAATAACAAAGTGACTTTGATAAAATGGAATATTAATTGTAATATAAATCTATTCAAAATACTAGCACTGGCTGCAGTATATACTTATTTCTCACTAGATAAGCTTAAACCATCTGTCGAGAAAAAAAAAGTTAAAATTCGTTGAAAACTTTGGCCACGGGAACGACTTTGAGATAAGCATGCTCGGCCGAGTGAGCAATGCTGTGTTGTGTAACAAGTGAGCGCTTAGATCCTCATGCTAGCGGCTGGCGAGTGAACGAGCATCTAGGAATCCTGTAACCACAGCACAGGGATGGACAGCACAGGAACTATTTCACAGATAGTGTTTCCGTTAGAATGCCCTGCAGTGCAGCGTGCTCTATTGCTTAATTCTATTACCGATAGAATGCAGTGGTGAGCAGCTTGATTATTTTCTATCACATCCCATGATAAAACCAGCGAATTTATAAAAAAAAAACGTAATTATATTAGTTATGCATACTTCAAATGTATTACCGTAAACGTAAATAATTTGTTTCTCCGACGCTAAAAAAATGCTCGAGTGCAAAGTATTTTTAGCGAGCAGACCAACGAGTTTGTTTCATAAGCGTGGCTGCCTACAAGCTACAATGGCCGCAACACGTGTTTAATTATTATTTTACCACTGTCTCTCAAACTTTTAACTAAGTTTTCATTGCAATTTTTTTTTTAAATTCTAATTTCCTGAATTTTGTTTGTGGAGCGGGCGGGAGAGAGACGGAAAGATTGACTACTGCTCGGTGGTGTTGGTCATCACTTCTCACATGTTGATGGTGCGCGGGCGGTGTAACTCACCATGTGCACGCTAGCCAAGCATTCCACTAGAAGGTGTTTTAAGTTTTTTGTGTAGATTTTTTATTCTTTCACGGCTGTGGCTTACCTGATGACTGTAAATTTGTTTTGTTTTTGAGCCAACAGACGTTTTTAAAATGTTCTTAAATTCCGTAGAAACATGCCCGAGGATTTAACTTTTTTTAATTTTGGGTGGGGAGTTGAAAAAATATGAAGTCTGATTTAACGAAACATTGATTTAGAGTAAACATTTTCGGGACCCGTGCCATTTAGTTAAATCTTTGTTCTACTGTATTTCATTCAAGTAGTCGTACAGTGTAGTGCTATGAGTATAGAGGCAGAGAAAAAGAAAGGAAGAGTCCACACACAGCCTACTCACTCACGTTCATGACAGCACAGCTAGGTGGAGTACTGCTGCCAGTAGGAAGCTGTGGGCACACAGGACTGACAGCTTTCGTCTTATTGGAAAAGTGCCAGTGTAAGTATGGTGACTACGTGTCCAATCTTACAAGAGAACACATGGTCCACCCAACCCAAAGTATTGCTGAGAGGGGCTGCCTCCTCTGGAAGGAAGCCAAGGTGGCAGCAATTAAAATAAGGTAGAGTGTAAGACTCGAGTAGTCGCTTTCCAGCACCTGCTGTTGGCTCCAGAGATGGACTTTCGTGTAATTCCGGTTTGTGGGAAATTCGAGCAGACTATTCTACAGTTTCTGCAACACATTCTCACATTAATACAATATTCATACACACACTCTCTCGACCTATCACTCTTCCCCATCACCACCTTTCCGTCTTAATGGCAGGCAGAATGAATTCAGGAAAGGGCTAGGCCAATAGCATCGAGGTCCCGGATGCCCTTTTGATTCACATATCATGTGGGTATGGGGAAGTATTTGTGCAGGCAGGAGTTATAGTCCTTCCACCCACTCCAGCGACTCGCTAAGAAGTAGTTGGAAACCGAGGAATGTTGGCGGTTGCTTCTATACTAAATCAACCCCGACTAACCCTCACATCAGATGAATGTGGTGATCGGGTGTCTGAAGATTTTACCAGTGTGTGTTGTGCATGTATATTTAAGGCCATGCCCTGTAGTTTCACCTTTGTTTTGTAAATATAATTTTTTTAAGCAACGTAATTTTCATGTATTGAAGAATCCCTACATTTGTTTGTCTCAAATACACTAGATCCCGGATTTTACTAATACCTACTCACTGTTCAATTTTTCACATTCCTGAAATTGCTACCTTTGTAAATTTTTAAAATTGTATTTTGTCTGCAAAGTGTCTGTTGTCCAATGCGATTTTCGTAGCTTTTTGCAGGAAAATAAGTGTAATATTGTATTTAAGATTTACATCAATAGCTAGACCTCTTCCGATCAGAAGTATATCTCTGAATGGTAGATAATGATGACCCAAGTCCCAAAAATGAGTACCTCCCAGAAAAGCTAAGTCCATTTTTGTATTCTTTTTCCCCAGAGAACCAGATGATATGTGAGTAAAGTAATAATTTACACCGTCAAGCAGAAGTATTCAGAAACAAAATTTTCGTGTAGGTACAATCTCTATTTGTCACCAAAATAAATTTTAATGCGTGGTTGCTTATATATTAGGCTTTGTGTTAGTAGCCAGCTCTAGAATAAGAAGAAAAAAGCAAATGTATTTATTCATTTTAAAGTTTTATATAACTTTGGTATCGTCAAAACAATCTCACGACATTTAACGTTTAGTTACCTAATTAGTAAAAAAATAATGTGTATGAATGATTGTACATGAACATAGGAAGAAGTGTACCAGGCGGATATATAGCACAATCATGTGACCATTCCCAATATTGCCGATAGATACTGCCGTTACAGCATACACCGACATTGAACCTGACGAAAGCACAATTTTGTGATGTCCTTACATAAAAACGTTCAACATTACACATATAAGTGGTTGAAAGGAGTTGCTATCATAGCCAGTATGTTGCGTAAATATAAATAAGGAGTTCCAGGGGTACACAATACAGGAATGTACAATTTATTTTAAAAAGTTTGTACCGGTAATAGCCATGGTGGCAAAAAAATTTCTACATGCTGTTGTAGGTTGCATGATTGTAATTTTCCGGTGTTGTGAAATGTACATTTTATGAAACATTCTGTTTAAACTAATTAGTATATGCATCAAGTTATGTAGTTGTTTTAACTATGTACTGTATTAAAACCAGTAAGAAAAATTAATTTCCTGCTAATATTGATGGGGCGTATAATAATGTAAACTGTAGTGGACATTTACTTTTAGTGAGAGACAAGAGAAATAGAAGGTGTGGTGACATGGAGAAATACCCTAGAGGAAGGCCATACTGTAGTTGAATGAGCGTTATACGTATGTAGTACGGCCTCCGTTTAGGCCCTGAAGTAATGGCAAGAAGACTTGGTGGGTTTCACACTGGCAGCGCACAATTTTCAAACCGTCACTGCCACAATTTTAACAGATTTTTGCCATTTTTGTTTGGATTTTTAGTATTGTGATTTGGCAAGTTATAAACTGAAACTCTACAATTCATATTTTACCGCAGTGAATTAGATAATATATTTTTTAAACCGTTTTCAAGGTTATTTTTTACAATTTCTCATAGACTTATGTTTTTTTTAGGGTTACGTAGAGTTTATTCATAAATTCGCTACATTAGTTAAATCCAGGGGTCGTAAAATTGGGGGTCTTGTGTACATATATAAAAAATTGTAGCTAATTTTTTTGGTAGCAACGAAACCCTATTATTTTTCAGTTTTTCACGCCCAAATAAACCAAAATAATGTTTAATGAACGAACTGTGCTTTATTTTACAACAAAACACCCGCATAGAATTGTGCAGAGTACGACTGCTACTGGTCTTGAATTTTTTCAAAGCATTCTGTTAAAAAGTTTACATTTTTTGCACCTATGTGAAAAAAAAATTACCCTACATAGCATTGTCTAAGAAGATATCCAGAGAGGCATATCTAATTTGCTAGTCAAGTGACATAATGAATAGGTACGTTTCGTAAGATAGGAGTTAGTTTGTTGCCTAAAAATTATGTTTAAAAAGTATGATTTGCGACAACAGTTTGGCTTTCTTATACTATTTAAAAATATAGTATTGATGCTTGTGTAGCTTTCTTTTGAAACATTATAATGTCAGGTATTTGTGTTAAGAGTTCTACTGCATAGTTACTTATTTTCTTTTAATTTTATTGTAAAGGCAAAGAATGAAGAGGAACATTGAGAGTCAGCAAATAAGCCAATCAATACATAGTACTTATTTTCAGATTCTGAATACGTACTTGTGTACCTATATATCTGTCTACTAAATTTGCAGTTTATGTGCTGAATACTGGCAGCTATCAAAAAATTTACCTGCAAAATTAATTGTATAAGTATGTAGCTAGGCTAACGTTTTTGAGTAGTAAAATTGTATACACTTCTATTGTTTATGAGTAAACTGTTAATTTTTCTAGCGTGTAAAAAAAGTTTATTACTGTAATTTATAGAAAATGAAAGTATTTTTATTAATGAATCCCATGTTTTTGTTGTTACAGAAGATATTGAAATAAGGTTTTTCGAAGGTAATGAAAATAAACCTGTTTGGGAGGCTCGAGGCGACTTCCAGCCCACGAACGTCCACAAGCAGGTGGCGATTGCCTTTAGAACACCACGCTACAAGACCCTGGAGACGGATGCTCCTGTGAAAGCGTTCGTTCAGCTGCGGAGGCCGTCGGACGGGGCAACCAGTGAGCCATTACCGTTCGAATTCCTTCCCTTAGACTCAGGTAGGCCAGCATTTTGGTCACTTCGCAGGGCTCTTGCTAAGAAGGGTGATTACACTATTTTCTCCAGCATTTTGGCAACAAATTCATCCCTTCTCACACGTGTCGGCTCTAAAGCCCCAGGTCCTGCTACACCAAGCAAACAAATGTCGGCTACTCCCCATGTAAGCTTTGCTGACCCACCAAAAGTTGATAGAAATGCACAGTTGAAGTCTGAGGCGTCTGAAACTGACGTCCAAGCAGAAGCTCCTGTAGATGACGACGTTGTCATAGTTAGTGATGTTTCTGTACCTCAAGAAATTAAGGAAATACCAACAGAAAATTTGTACGACTACTCCGAAGTGAAGAAATGGACAAAAACTCCAGCAGAGTTCGAGGTTGACGACAATGCTAACATTGAATCTCTTACTTCTCTTGAGAAGAAGTTAGATGAATCAGCGTTGACCCAGCAGGAAGAGAATACAGGTGGCGTATTGTCAGATGGTGAGACATGCAATTCACTCAATGATCTTCTGACGCAAGTTGCTGAGTTGGATGAGATATATTTGGATACACGGGCCCGCCTAATGAACCCAGACATTGGGAAAGTATCTTCCTCACCTTCCAACATAATTGATATAGCTGGTCACTCTCCAGAAGATGTGGAGATGGCTATCGACGAATATTTTGATGATAGTCAGACTTACTCCAGCCTACAGATGGCAATGAAAAATCCAGTAGACTTGGTAGGATATGAGGAAGTGACCCCACCAGCACCATTTATATCTTTGACCCAGTCTGCACCCTCCGTTCCTCCCCATCTCACTATAAAGAGGGAGAACACTGTGATGCCAGACTCGCCTGACTCTAAATTGCCTCCGCTACCCCCAAAGAGAGTGCGTAAGAGTCCGCCCACTCCCCCGGCTCGACCGGAACATTTGCTTAACTACGAGCCGCCACCATCTCCGCAGCCGACAAATCAGACAACCCAGGCTCCGAACAAGGATCTGCCAGAGACTCCTGCAGGCACAGTAAAACCACCGAAACCCAGTTTGTTTCAGAAGCTTTTTTCGAAGAAAGGGAAGACTAGCAAGAGGGATAAATCTGGCACTCCACGTGGTGTTTCCCGAGAGGGGAGCGTTGGAAACCTGTCGGTCACTGATTCAATTCACGTAAAAGAGGAAGTGGTGGTAGCAGTGACGCCGCCCTCACCTACTCAGCCGGATGCTACAGAAGCAGAACATTATGCTCTGTACACAGATATGGCCCCGCATGCCACAGCTTCGGAGTTTGATGAGACATCATTTTACTACAGCCCCGTTGAGGGTGGCAGGATTCTGGTTGCTGGCGAGGAAAACAGAAACATTCTACCTAGTAACAACAGGGATATTTACACATAATTGCATAATTTAAAGATTTTGTTACTTTTTTAATTAAAAGGGTTGTTTATCTCAGAATTAAATTGGTTAGTATTGTGTTGCAAATATGTTGATATTTGTTATTGAATTTTCTTCCCGATTATTTTTTAACTATGCAGGGTTTGTTTCCTTCAAATAAAATTATTATTGTATACTGTGAATGTCCTTGTAGCTTTGCTTTTACAGGGCTGTACAGATGTCACACATTGTAAGAATGGTTTGTCACCTGCAGTTTTTTATGATTGCAAAATGTGTCATGATGCGGCATGACTGTGACTGGGTTACTAAACCTTGTAAGATCACACGAAAACTGTTGCAGACCATGCTTCATGTGCAGTCAAAGGAAAGCACATTTTAAAGGTTCTTGTTTTTTAAAAATTCATTGTAAAATCTGTTCAGGCCTTTGTTTTTAATACTTACGTTTGGGCATTCAATTTATTGAATTTGTTATTGTTATTGCAGGAATTGATGTAGTGATTGGAAATCATGGTGTCTTGATTTTTGTGTTAAGCAGGGTCTTCTTATGTCATTTGTAACGACTGCAGTTACAAACCTTTGGAGCCAACCAGGAAAATTTTGCTTCATAATCATTTGATATCATTGTAGTGGTGTTTGAAACGTAATCTTAAGCAACAGAACTTTGATGTTGAAATTGATGTCAGGAACGCCAGATGAGCCTGTCCCTTCTTTTGTTGTTTGCTAAGGCACTTCAGGTACATTACATTTTCAGCTGTGTACCCTGAAGATGCAACTGTTATCCAGTGTATTTTGATGTCTGTTTCAAAGTTGCTATGGCTTGGCACCATTTGTTTTTTCAATCTTCATCAGCGTTGTCAAGCAAGTATCAATAGCATTTGTTTCTTTCTAGAAGAGTTGTAGGTTCTCCTGATATTGGCTATCCTGTATTTCCTCTCGCTTGGTTGCATAGTTATGTGTGAAACTTTCATGGTAACATTTTTTGATACGTAGCGGAAAAATGACTTTACCTTTGTGAAGTTGATTAGTGTGATTACCCATGATAGGATGTGGATATTTTATACAGCCCTGTTAAGAACTATAGTAGATATTTTTTTGATGATTTTTATGTATTAATAAATGCTTAATGTAAAGCCGAGAAGTCTGCAGTGTGTATTGTGTATTGCTTAATGCAGCCGTGTTCATTTAGAAAATAAGCTGTAGGCTGTCATTTTGAGTACCATTTCGTAAGGGATGAATTTCGTGGCCACTTAAAAACTGCATAAAATGCCTTATATTTTGTATCACAGTTTTCTATTGGGGGTATTATGGTATGGCTTTCGACTTACTAATAGTAATTATGTACAAATATGGTACACATATGCATGTATTTTCATAAATGTTGCAATACTTGTACATCTACATAGATTTTTTCAAATGTTTTACAAAGATCAAGGAAAGTGCTGCATTGGAAACTTGTTTCCTATCAATTGTTGCCAAATTTTTTTAACCTGTTATTTATCCTTGGTAATTTTGATATTGTTTCTATGCATTTGATGAGAAACTGTACGTTCCAGTATTTGCGTGGAACTGTATGTTTTTATTGTATATTTAAAAGTTTTATAAACAAAATTATAAACTTTGATATGGTAAGAGATATTTTTATGATAGTTTTCATGATGCTAGTCATTGACCCACCTTTATAGGAATATAACAGAATTGGAAATATTTTACCGGAATGACATTTCAAAGTAATTGTATGGATTTTACCTTATCTACATCCCAGAAATTCGGCACAATGAAAGTTTATCAAATGTACATATTGTAGTTTAAACTTTTGTTTATTATTGAATGGGATCATTGAGGTTCAGAACAGAATTGTGTACCTTTTCAAATATTCTGTCATATAAGATTCTCATTGGAATGAATTATATTTTTCTTTGTGTATATTTTGAGTATGGTAACAATTGTTTTAAAAATTTTTTAGAATATATTTTTAATTTAGCATACAATACTTATAAGTTTATTGCAGATGTAGAAAATGTGTGCGTGCTTGCAATTATAAATCGTATACAGTGCAGGATTACGATAATGGAACCATATAATAGCATACAATGCCGTAAACTCTTTATTTGTTAATACAGTTATTTAACTTTTCTAGATAACTTTGGAAAAAAGAAAGCAGTTACCAGATTGTTTTTATAAATGATTGTATAAATAGCGTTGTTGGGAAGGAAAATGGTTTTTATTATTTGTTTTGCGTTGTCTTTTTGGATGTGACTGTTTTCTTTTCTGGGACTGTTGAGTTGAAAGTTATTTTATATTGTTTCTCATTGCCAAACTAATTTTGACATGAATAAGTCTCCACGTTATATTTCAGTAAGAATTTAAGTAGGTATTTTTGGCTTTATCTTTTTTTCTGCATTGAATGCGTTGTTTTATTCTTTGTGACCTTTTTATAAAAATCCATGTTTTTTGCATATATGCCAAGAGTATATTAGGTTTCTTATTGCCGGTTTTTACCATGTTATTTAATCATCACTAGGTTGTGATTGTAATACAGAAAGTGCCTTTGTGTTCCATTTGTATTTCCTCTAGTCATTATGTGTTGTTTTATGTACTGTGGCCATTTATGTACAGTACAGTTGATGTTTTTCAACATTTTGTTTTTTATTATATTTTTTATTATATGGTTAATTTAAATATTGTTAATTAATACGGTTAGTGATATACAAATATTCAACTGTTTTGGAATTTATTTATTGTTCAAAGTGGATGGGCTAATGGATGATGTAATTTTTTCGTGAGTCTCCAGGGTGATTTTTTGAGTGATTTTTATGGTTATAGTGTTTTTGTGGTTGTTGTTAATGATGTCTCTTTGTTGTGGTGAAATTTCGTAACTCTTAGTTACCAACTTAGGACCTGTATCATGACCTCTAGTTACACCTTCAGTTATAAATGCTAACTCTCTGTCAGAGTAAAAAAAGTATATTATGACTTGTAGGCACATAATCCTAACTAGAACCCTTAGCTAGTAGTCAAGTTAAATACTGCTTGATGAGATAGCTACACACCACGGCCGTAGAAGAACAGGTTTGCACACTCGCCTGGAAACTTAACCCCCGTGTTTGGCTGTAGTTCGCCAAGTTCACGACAATGCTGTACGTCTTTGGCGCTGCAATCAGGGTGGT
Source organism: Medauroidea extradentata (assembly GCA_003012365.1). Classification (NCBI taxonomy): domain Eukaryota; kingdom Metazoa; phylum Arthropoda; class Insecta; order Phasmatodea; family Phasmatidae; genus Medauroidea; species Medauroidea extradentata. Next base: position 68,577 of record PNEQ01062954.1, read on the forward strand.
CAGGCTCAAACTCCGCCCACTTCCCTCCTACTAAGATAAACAATTTATCAAAATGTATTTTTCATCAATTTATGAAATACTTCCTTCGCTCACAATATTAAATCATGGCTCCAGAAATCTTTATTTACTTTGTAATGTGAACAATAAAAAATGTGGCCGGAGTTTTGAGTCCGACCGCCCGGATTACAGCGCCAAAAAGCACAATATTCTCTGTAACTTGACGAACTGCAGCCAAAACAACAAGGGGGTCAAGCAAAATGCGTTGGTAGATAGGCAAGTGTCCAGACCACTTCTACGACCATGCTACACACTTATCCATTAGTTAAACTGCGGAAATGGCGGCCAGGTAGAACATCTGTCTTTGTTTTCGTCATGATTGTTTATGCATTATTGAGGTTATGGTTTCCGTATTGTGAAATAGATAAATTTCAAGCCATGTGCAAATGTGATACAGATGTTGGATACAAAGAAAATTTATTGGTTAATATTTATATATGTGATTGATTTTTGAATTTTGCGTACATATCGTTTTGTGTGTGTAGTATTTATGAGAGTAAGTATGTTGTTCAATAGCTTAACATATGTGTGGCTTTTGTAGTTCAGGGAGTCGTAGATCAAATTACCTGTTATAAATAATTGAGTACTTATGTTGTGAATACACATGGCAATCGGAGGACTACATATGACCATAGATTTAACTAGGCCTAGGTGATTTACAAGTTCAATGTTTACTGAGATAGGTTAGGTGTGATATGTGTAGAAAACAAACAAATTATGACAGGTAAGAAACAGTGCATTAAAAGTCTCACAAAAGACTTTAAACGAAAAGTTTAGTCCTCCCATCGTATGAAAGTAAAGAGAATCCCAACAGAATTTCTATTAAATCAAATGTAATGTGTAGTCAAAAGGAGTCTGCGGAAGATGTGATATGAAGAAATACCCTCTTCAAGTAAGGAAACTAGTGGTTCTATTTATTTCACAATGTTCTATATATCCTGAAACATGTATTTTTTCACTATTTATTTACGTTAATACTCTAATAAAATGTTTTTAGCGCACACATGTAACAGTGGTAAAAGTAAACATTACATGTGACATCAGTGATAGTCAGCCTTACAATATACGTAACATGATACAATATTCTTAGAAAATAGGTAGTGCTTTCTATTGCCAACTCCCGAAACACCAACCAGAACCATCGTACAGTTATCTCAGAGATAACTTACCTATGGAAACTTTCATAATACTATACAGGCGGACTGATTTAACTACTACCTAGTTAGCTTAACTGGAAGATAACTATTACAAACATTTAACTAGAGGTCATAATACAGGCCCTAAAAGAATACATATCTGCTTTCCTGATTATCCGTAGAGCATTAAAAAATAATTTTTTAGTGTAAAACCTCAACAAACCCTTAATTATCAGTCTGAAGGGTATAGCCTGAACTTAATATCACAACATATATTTCAATAAGATAGCAAATTTATAAGATAAGTATGTAACTTGTATATATAATATTTTTGTTAATGGCTGATTGCGAATTATCCTCATCATAATGCCCATAGATGTCAGGAGTTATCTATTTTTTATTCATGATCTGGATATCATTAATTGTTTCTTCTTTTAGCAAACAGCATTTTTTATGCCAAAGTTCTGCAAATTTCTAGTTCAGTTAAATCTTTCATTTATGACCCGATTTATTAGATGTTCCAAATTATGACCTTGTTTTTTTTTAAAGAAGCTTGAAAATAGACAAAAATTGAAAGAATAGCACCCAAAAATACACTTTCTTTTACAGTGGCATGCTGTGTTTATTTTCACAAATTTTTTATGCATATAATACACACATGCTGCAAATTACATTCCTCTCACTGCCTGTGGAATGCACCACTCTCACTGTTTGCAAAATAACCCCTCTCAATACCTGTAGAATGCACCACTATTCTGCCTGCAGAATACACCCCTCTCACTGTCTGTGAAGTACATCCTCACTACCTGCAGAATTTCCCCCACTCTCTTTGCCTGCGAAATACAGCCCTCTCTGTATATTGCGAATTACACCTTCTCACGGTCTGCAGTTGCCAAAATTTTATTTCCCACTACTACCCAGTTCCCACCTCTTCGGTGACTGTACACGTTACATTCGTCGTGGTGTGGGGTACCATCTCCGTTTCATTCCTACGTGTATTCAGATAAATTATTATTTCAATTACTAAAAGTGTTCCAACATTCTAGCGTGGTTGGCAACAGACTTTTATTGTGCTAAATACTGCTGACAATTTTATGTATATTTTGGATCAAAAAAAGGTTGTAGGTACTCTTCGAGGGTATTATTTAATTCAGGAAGCATCTGTCAATTCAAATAAACTCTTATTTTATAAATAATATTGGAATGTTGTAGTGAAAAGTTGCGTATTGTGCTGTGTTGGGAATTTTTGGCAGCATGGGAGGTTGCATATGCCCTTCTTGGGTGTCATGTTTTGTGTCATATCTGCCTTATTAAATAGGTATAAATTTACAAAAAAATATTGTTTTTGCACCAGATTTTTTATGAAAAAAATGGTAACTTTTCATAAGGGTTTAGGGTAAATCAAAAATTTCGAAAAATCTCAACTACTATAAGACATTTTCTGCAGAAGTAGTGAGGGTTGACGACATTGAGATTCTACTGCATTTATAATTCAAGATGTTTTTAGCATGACTTGCAGGCATGTATTTGCTAGGCTTTGTTTGTTTGATGTTGAACATGATCCTCTCAATTTATGCTGTTTATTCCCACGGCCTTCCTTTTTGAAACCCTGTCTCGCTTAGGTGGTTCCTTTTACCAAATGGTATTTTACCTGTTAGTATCTCAGGTGCCTTTCTATATGAAGCTTATTTATTCTCTTCACATTTTAAAACTATCTCAACTGCAAACCTTTAATATACTTGTAATATGTGCATTTTAATCATTCATGAATTCTGTCTTTAATATTTTGAGTTATTTTGGTGAAGGAAAATGCTGATTACCTTTTCAATGTGCTATTAGGCCTATACTATCACCACTTAATAAATTTTAACGAACCTGCGTCTATTTCAGACTCATAATTAAGGTATTGTGAAGAAAGTTGTCTTTGTTCTTTAGAGAAGAAAATAATAAGTCATGAATAAAGTCATAATTTAGCTCAAACGGAGTTTATAAATGGTTACTGTTGGCAATTGCTATCAGTTTTGTGTGTTCATTTTTATTTCACATTTTTTTTACCCTCTTAGACTTTGGTAGATAACATTTAATTTTAGCAAATTTTATTAATGTTTGCTTGTATAACGTCGTCCTAAGATAGTAGTTGGCCACTTATTCCCATAGATTCTTCATGAGAACAACTAATTTTCATTATCTTCAGACTATTTACAGAACTTGTAGCATGCATGGAGCGTCAGCGTTTATAATAATCAATCAGAAATGAAATTTGTTGTTGAAAATGTTTATGTTAAAGGCAAATTTTGTTTATGCCCTATATGTTGTAAAGGTGGTCACCTAATTATAGCTTTTACCAGAGGCTGAGAGCAAGTGAGTATAAATCACTTGCACAGTAATTTACATGTTTTATTGGTTTTATTTGTTGACAGTCATTTATTCTTAGTTTGCTGATTATTATTGTGAATATGAAAGCATTCATATTGTATTTATCTGCAGGCTGGTGTAATTTTTAATTTGTCTGATAATTACAGTATGTTTGTGATGTTGCTATGATTGCTCTCTATTTTATCATGGAGAGAATGGAAGTTTGATAATGTGTGTGTTGCATGTATAGTTACGGTATTCACAGTGAACGTAAGTAAACTGGCACTATTCAAGATGCTAGTAATGTAAAATTAACTGCTGTCAAAATACATAATAATTTTTTATGTACTCTATTTTTCTCTGGAACTGTATTTTTTTTATATTTATGGGGATGATATACTAGTATCATGTACTAAGATCTAGATGCTGTAGGAAACATGCCAGTTTGCTTATTTTTTTACAGTGAAAATATTTTGTAAGTACGTAATTTTTTGGGACTTAAACCAAGAACTTGGAATTCTTGACTTCACTGTGTATTATTTTATGTATATGTGAAATTGCATGGATGTATGGGTGCATGCAAGAGGTCATTAAAACTGGCCATATTTTTACAACTCTTTTTTATTGATACGTGAGATGTGGTGTTTTTTTTAAGTTATTAATTAGAAGTTGTAGTTAATGGGTATTCAGATACCTATCTATTATTAATTTATTTATTTTCAGTTGTAAAGTATTTATATAGTTAGTACATATTTGGATTTCTTGTAACAGAATTTTTACAAGTAGTATTTTAATTTGTGTGCGGTCATTGACAAAAATTTTAGTAATGAATGATTAATAAACACACAGTAAGATTTTGCAAGATCCTATACATCTGTATGTGAAAGAGACAAGCAAGATATTTATGTTGAATAGTATTGCTGGTTACATGTGTAAATGTAAGATTTTTGTGTACTTTTTGAAACAAATGTATATCTTGCAGTCTCTTGTCCCGGCAGCAGTGCTTTTGTAATGGTTGTACAACATATGTATCATAGCTGTGGAAGTGTGTTACGTTTTGTTTTGGATTTTATTGTGGAGTGATGAGCACTCTCTGACGAATGGCAGATAGAGGTTGACAACTTGAACGCAAGGTTGATGATAGATAGGGCTGGTAACCTACACATCATATACTTTTAATACAGAAACCTTTAATATATTTATAATGCCTTTTAACTGTTTTGTTATTGTGTTGTCTGTTGTGGTGATGATTATTTATGAGCTCTTCTTTTGAGCTTCGTTATTCTGTGGTTGCAGAGCACTTTTTGATGTTCTTAGAGAGAAGTTGAAGTAATAAAGTTTGCATTTTGGACAAATTTGATAGTTTACTTCATTTAAAAGTCATGTATGTGTGAAATTTTATTGGGTTACATTTAATTGTAATCAGTTTTTTTTCCCCCAACGTTACAAATTAATTTTATGGGTATTTCAGATATTTTTTCATGAAATATGCATTCCTTTGATAATGTTTTTACCCTGATTTTGATATTATTTTGGTTTTGTTTTGAATTTTTTGTTGTGTTTTAATAATTTTTTATTTTCATCACTGTTTTTGTAGATCCTTCGAAAAAGCGCAAACGGAAATACGTGACTCAAGTGAGTGATCCAAACATGTTGCAACAGTTGCACGACGCTGATCCGTCGAGTAAGTAGTGGAACACATTGCTGGGGAAATTGTGGTGACGGTTCTAGCGGTGTATGGGTAGACAGTGTGAAAGTGGTGGGAAATAGTATAGGTGCATGGCTGACACAGCTATCTCATGCGACCAGTCCTCGTAACAGCTGTGTGTTGTGAAATTTATTTAAGATTGGTGTAAACAGGTACAGTAAATTTTTTGTTACCTGCTTCATTAATTAACCACATCACCTTAAATTTAAAATAAATTAGAAAACCACTAAGTTAGTCAGTAGAGCACACTCTGGTTTCACGACACAAAGAACCTCGTTTTTACAGTTCTAGAACCTTGTTTTTAAAGGCACAAGTATGTCATTCTTATGATACTAAACAATTTTTGTAATTGTAGAACATTGTTTTTAAAACACTAAAGCCTTGTTATTAAGACACTAATCCCGATTTTATGACAACCATAGTTTTTTTTACACCAACACCTGTTTTGCACACTAAAACCTCGATTTTACAACACTACAAGGCTCAAGTTTACGTCACTGCAACCTCGATTTTACGATACTACAACCTTGATTTTACAACACTAAAATCTTGATTTTACGACATTGATACCTCGATTTCGCGACATTGCTACCCCAATTTTGCAACACCATGACCTCGATTTTACAACACTACTGCCTCAATTTTGCAGCACTACTACCTCGATTTTTACTACACTACCGCCTCGATTTTACACCAGAATCTAGAATGTACGATAGAAACTAAATTTCAAGACTTAAGAAGCTTGTAGCAATGACATTTGGACCTTGATTTTTGAACACTAAAACATACATTTTACGACAATAGAAACTACGGTATAACTCTAATTTAATGACTCTGAAATAAAAATACAGCAATTACTGGTAAGGTTTTTAATAACCTTAAGTGATTAGTTTCAACTAATATTTTAGAATAATATTTTTGCTAGAGGAAATATAAATTGCTAAGTAAACCTATTCAAAATATTTCTACTGTCAGAGGTGTACACTATTACCTTTAAAACCTTAAAAACATGCGTTAGAATCTCCCGCAAGCAGTAGTAACTTCGGTTGAACGGTAACGGTCGTATAACTATTAATTTTGACCATTTGTGATATAACATGTCTCTTTTGCTCTGCATGCCTTTGAACATTAAACAATGCAAAGTTTTTATGAGTTGATTGCATCCATATTTAATTGCCTCACTATTATTACAAAATTATGTACATAAGAGTGTAATTTCAAATGTCTATTGTGCTGCAAAACTCTTGAGTAATGCTTCTTTGTGTAACAAGTGTGTGCCTAGATCATCAAGACTTAGTGGTTGTGGTAGATGAACAAACATCCAGGATCTAGGTACCTATTCTAAATAACATGGAGGCAGACAACATGGGAACTAAGTAGTGTTTTGCTTCTCCGTCAAAATTTGCCACTAATGTATACATAATTATTTTAACATACAGACTTCCAAGAATATAATTATTTTTACAACAGTATGTAACAAATCTCGCCAACACTAAAATAAAGCTTGAGTACAAAGAATTTTGCAGAGTAGTACCGTTAGTGTTTGATGATCATAGCATCAAGTACAAGCAATTAAAACTATTTTGTTGTCTACAACTGTACGTATATTTCACCATTGTGGTCTCACAAACCCTCTTAAGAATTTCCCCATTGAATAAGTTTGAATAGTTTTTACCACATCTATAAATACAATAGAAATTTGACTCTTTCAAGGAGTTTTCCTGACTAATAAAACATTTACTTTTTTTTTCCAGTCTTTTCATAAGCTTCTTAACAGGGTTCAAAGTAGTTTGTTCCATTTTTTCCCCCCACTTTTCATACGGTTTTTCTTTAAAATAAAAAATAACCAAAGAAAGAAAGGAGAATAGAAGGATGTATTAGTATCACTTATCAAATACGTTGGTGCTTTGCACGCAACGTAATTTGCCAGGCACACACTTCACTTGTGTCTTAGCAGAAGTTTTTAAAATTTTTAGCAAAATTGTTTTGTGTCACAGCTGCAGTTTAATAATTAATGGTAACTGTAATATGTTATTATGACATGCTAACAAATATAGTTTTAATTACTTTAAAATTGCAATGAAACATGGCTTAACATAAGTACTCACATGTATGTATTTGAGGGGAAGGGATATCTTAATGTAAAGTAGGATTTAATGTTATATTGATTTTGAATTAAAAAATGTTCATAACTTTTTTTTTTAAGTTGAGGTTTTACTGTAGAATTTATGATTTTAGAGTATCTGTTTTACAACACTAGAAACTTGGCTTTATGCCATTAGAACCACTTTTTTTTAGACACTAGTACATTTATTTAATACCAAGAATCTTTTTTTCTTTCTTTCTTCGAAATAATGAGCTTCTTTTACAAAATTAAATCCTCAATTTCACAACACTAGAACATTAGTTTACAAACATTCATCAATTTTAAGAAGGTAATGATTTTACAAGGTGTGTATCTTTAGTAATGTCAATATGAATTAGTATTTTGAATTATTTTCTGTATCGCTTCTGTTAAATAATTCAAAAAATTAGATGTTGACTGTATTTATAATATTTTGAACACTTGTAAATTTAGATGACATATTGGAAAAAGTTCTTAGAAAGTCAAACAATGTATGGTTATAGGCAACAAATTATATATGTACGTACGTAAAAAAAATAAAAAAAGCACACCAAGTGACTTAAAGTGATGTCCAGAAACAAAACACAAATTTTAACACTAAAAATTTATAAGGAAAGACAAAGGCAGCTGGGCAACTGGTTACGTGTTAAAAATTAAAATACACAAGTGCTTACAAAGTACCATAGAGCTTGATAGTTATAGGCTGTACATAAAGGGATGACTCATAATGCTTGGGAGTGTGATTTGCAACGTTTTGCTGAGCAAGTCGGCTTCCTCTGGCGAAGAGAAGATAATCATGGTAAGATGGCGAGTAGTATTTAGTTAACCTAGTGGCCAGGAGGCAAACTAGAGAGGCGGCAAAATTGAACATAGAAAAATGTTGAAGCACACTGTGAGCCTAAACTCATTGCCTGATGAAGCTGGCCTAGCCAGCGAAACGTCGCGCAGCTGTGCAACAATATGTTCGTTCTTTTATGTGTGTGTGTAGCTATCAAGAAATACCAGCCTGTGAATATTTCAACCTTGTGTCTACTTAATTTAATTGTTTAGCCTATGAACATGATAATTTTTTGGACATATGCCATTGCGGGCGAATGTTGCCGTACTGTAGAAAATCCCACAGTAAAACAAAAAACAAAGGAAGAAAAGCCAGTAAGCCGTGGTCAACAGATATAATACATACATATAATTTCTGAAGGAAATTTAGTCATATTCCAGAAGACGGCACAAGGACAAGAACAGATATAAACGTCACAAAATTAATTTCTAAGTGAAATATAGTCGACTGGAGAAGGACGACACAAATTAACAACAAAAAACAGATGAAAATATAATAAAAAACCAACAAAAATGGGGTGTGCGAAAAAGGTACCAAATGGATGAATGACGACAACACAAATAACGAGACACACAAATGGATGCGAACACAGACAAAATCAGACAGAAAATAGTAGGCTTCTCAAGACAACAGATGCAGCAGTTTTGGGAACTGGTATCTGTTCCCGTCTTCAGGCACATGTACAGATTGAGGAACTCTAGCAGACAGGCTGTGACATCTGGGAAACAAGGGTCTTATATAGGAATAATGTCTATATGTAGCTCAGCCAATGAGAGTGCAGCTGCCTCCTGATTAGTCGAGCAGCTGCTTGTAATGGGCTTAAATGCAGTGAAATGTAAATCAGGTCTATTGTTTTGTTGACAAGTGGTTTGGAAAAATAAAATCTGCAATGATTAGATGACTATTAAAATTTTTTTTGGTTAAAGGATTCTAGTTATATTTTAGTTCAATACTTCGCTAGCTGATGACTTTGCTATTGTTGTTGATATTTTTATTTTCCTTTTTGTCAGGTTTGCTCAAGTGTAATTGGTGTAGCATCTTTCCACTGTAGGTATTCTATGACTCTTTACCCAGACATGTTTGGCTATTCCAGATTTTTCAATTTCACCTTTCTTGATGTTGTTTTGGTGTTCCTAAGGCTTGTAGTGAGAGGCCTGCCAGTTTCTCCAATGTACTTACATCTACATTCACAAGGGATTTCATAGCCACAGCTCTGGTTTTTTTTATGTAGCTACTTTTACTTTTGTCACCATGTTTTTAATTGTGGAGTTGACTGAAAAGCTGTTTGTAGTCCATACTTATTACCGAGTCTTATTTTTCCAGAGTGCCCTTGCACGTATGGAATAACCAATGTGCCTGATGGTTTTTCGGTTGATTTCTGCGAACTGAACTGGACATTATTGTTGTTCATGTTTTTGTCTACTGTGCCAGTAGGATAGTCATTTGCTAAGAAGAATTCTTTTTTTAGGTGGTTTGCCTCATCAGTTTTTGAGGTTTCGTCACTGCAAATTTTATCTGCCCAGTTTTTCAATGTGTTTATTGTGCCAGTTTTCATACTTTTGGAGTGATTAAACATGTAATGAAAGTATTGTCTGGTATGAGTGGGCTTTCTATATACTTAGGTAGAGATTTTGTTGTTTTTTTCTGGACACCAAGACATCAAGAAAGGGAATGCTCTCGTTTTCAGTTTCATACGTAAACTGTACTGATGGTCTGAGAGAGTTCAGGAAATCTGCTAATTTGGTTAGTTTGTTGAGATACATTTTAAGCACTTAAACATGTCCACAACTGTGACAATTCTGAATGATACTTGTGTGAACAAAATCACGCTTCATTTTCCATATGCACGCACGACTCGATTTGACTGCATGAGTCAACGTCAACAACTAATCAGTAGAGCGGAAGTCTGCAGCCACACCCTAAGTAATATGAACAATCAACTGTATGAGATTGATTTTTCTAATGTGTGCTGCGAAAAGTGTAAACAAACTAGTAGTTTGTAAATGCGCTACCATCTCCAAAATTTTGTTTCTGCAAAATGAAAACATGAGAAACAGAACACTGTCGTGCTGGAGCATGGGAAAAGAAATACAGTAGTGCTTCATATGATCCACATAGCTACGGATCAAAATACATGCACACACAATGGAACGTGCCTGTTTATTACCAGTCAAGTGGAAGATAAATCTGTAGTTTATGAACAGAATCTGTACTTTCGTAGTAAACCATCGTAATTTATATAAACTATGGATAATCCATAGTAGTTGGCACCTCTGGTACTGGGCTATAAAATATTTGATAATGTTTAATTGCAATTATCTGCAAAATCTCCTGTTATTCTTTTGATCAAAAAGTTTTTGCATAATACATTTTGTTTGTAATGTCTCAGTATTCCTGTTCTCTGCACAATGCACAATTTATATATTTTTTTATATTTTTTAATGCAACACATGATAGAAGAAAAATGCCATGTTTAACTTGTGTAACATAAAATGTTTTGAGGATTTAATATTTTTTCAAAGTATAATTTCAGACTTCTACAATACAATGTGTTGGTTAATTACAAAAGCATTGGTTAAATTGGCAAATTTTTTAAATGTAAAGTCAATGTGTACATATTTATTTCAAATTGCGTGTTTGTTACAAAGCGCCACTTTTCACACAGTCTGCTGTCCATGGTGGCTTTTAATGGTTGCTATTTTTGTGCATGTCAGGTCATTGGGCTTGCATATGCTTTCTTAGTTTTTTTTATAAGAATATGAAGTAATGTCAGGATTAATTTGTCTTATTTTGGCAATCAATATCAGTATTTGGAAATTTTAAAAAATCTACAAACCTATTTCCGAAGAACAAACAACAAAAAAGTGTTTCCATACGTGTGAAAAATGTGATATATTTCATTTTGCTAAGTAACAAATACTAATACCACAAACAGAAATACATAATGGTAATGCAGGGACGTACCA